>JAJFDK010000071.1:0-156224 GCA_028637775.1 Xylariaceae sp. X167
ACTCGTAAGAGGTCCTGCTCCTGTTTGACAGGTGTAGATTCGTTGGCCCTGTGCCTGAAGAGATATTTCGCGCCCATGCGGCATGCGCCGAGGCTATTACCCTTCGTGATACACCCGCAAGTGCGGAGTCGAGCGTGAAATATCTCGAGAATCAATTTTCTTGCAGGAGGCAATAGGAATTGTGGGTGGATGAGAGGGAGGAAGAGGCGGCACAGTTCAAGACGTAAAACGTTGGTTACCTGGTAGGTCTCCCAACTGGCCCCTGCCCCGTCCACTCCAAACAACATCTAACCTCCAGATAGCAGGTCCGAATTCCTCGTCTGGCAACGACTCTCTGCCGTCTACGGATACCAATTCGAGTCTTCGTTGATCAGGTGGATGGGTGTGATTTTGGACCTGTATTGAAACGTTTTATATCATGTAATAAACAGCATAACAGCCGGGTGGTTGGAGACCTTGGGGTGGCCGATTCGGACCATCCGCCGGTCTCCAGGGACTCCGGGAAGGAAGGATGCTTCGGGCAAGTTGGTCATATCCCGGGCAGGTTAGAGACAGCAGAATACTGCAAAGAACACATCTTCGGTATAAAAAACGAAGTTTTGCCAGGAATCCTGGCAGCCAAGAATATAATCCCGTTTTTTGACTAATCTAACCCCTATATGGCTTAGATGCACGCTATAATGTGACCCACTACCACCGAGAGCTGGGGGTATATACGGTACTCGTAAGTTAGGACTTCGGTCTTGGCGAGGTGTGATCTTTCGTCGAAGCAGGTTGGCCTGTGCAATGATCGACGATCTGGGGTAATGGTGTTCCGTTTCGGTTGTAGAGGACTCAATCGTCTTCTCTAATAATACCTGATGGATTACTATTCTCCGTCGTCGTAGACGTGGTACAAACCCGCACCAATATCACACGCCCAAAACTCTCCTTAGCGTCGCTATTACATACACACGCACACACGCACACGCCCCGGGCCCTAATAATAGCAACGATTCACAAGCCGGGCCGAGTCCATCGTGCCGATCACAGCTTTCTCTATTCCATTATTCCATCCATTAAGTAAACATACTTCTCTGCTGATGTAGGTAAATAGTTTCCGTAACGGGAGGATTTGCAAAATTGAGAATCGTGACCAGACCCTCGACTGGTGTAGGTACACGTGTATTAGTGAACGGCGCGAAACAATGATTTTAGACTTTCGCCTGTAAGTGCCAAATTCCGGATGGCTAGCTCGTAGCTGGAAAATTCAGCATGGCAAAAGGACCGATCTTCGTTTAGTCCGGCGTGTAAGTTGGTACCTGAACTCCGTCACCAACTCAGCGAACTCAATTGCTCCCGGACCGTCGTTCGTGAGGGAACTGTCCACCAAACCAGGGCACACACAGGGGAGAAGCCAAGAATCTGAGAAGAAACAAACTCGACCAGCTCCTATTGCGTAGTAGCTAGCACAACTCCTCGCCAGACGTGGTATCTCGTAGTCAAGGTCCTGTCTCTTGCAACATACTGAATCTATCATACGACATCATATACATTAGTAATTGGAACTTTTCGAGGGGGTATACTGGTTCTTTCAATCAATCAATCATGCTCCGACGTCTCCATCAAAACCGTCACGCCATCAATAGGTACGAGACAAGAGAATCACCCACATCACCACGTGCATTATTCTCTCTTGCTTCGTATCGCCCATCCAGCGGCTGTCTTTCCAATACACGAAGCTGTGCACTTGAAATACAGCGCTTATGCGCGTGAAAATAAAAATCCCACTAAGAATTCGAATTCGTCCTTGTCTTCCGTATGGTCACGGAGCCAATAACGAACGGGGTATGCCATTAGACCTAAAACTCCGACGCCCTGAAAAGAAAATGAAATCACGTTTAAGCATAGCCGGTCGAGGGTACCACAGGGGGCCAGTCGTCTTCGGTGATACTGGACCAGAATATCCAGACCATGACCACGGAGAGCAGGGTAAACAAGGTCTGGAATAGTGCACCGTCGATCTTGCCCGAAGTACCCTCGCAGATGAACCGGCTAATGACGTAGTTGAAGATTTGACCGAGCGCAAACAGAAAGGCCGCAGCTGTCAGGTAGATCATCGGTCGCAGTTCGCCCAGAATACGCAGGACGAGGATGGCTTCGAGGACGTAAAAGGCGACCAGGAAAACGAGAGGTGCGAGCTGGTAGAGAACGTAGAGGGCGATGTTGCGGTTCGGCAAATTGTAGCTGCTGTTGAATTCACCGGTCCATCGAAGACCCGTATCCAACGTGACGTAGCCGGTGCCGACGAAAAGGATTGCCGCGGAGAGGAAGATCAGGCCCAACGATAGAGGCGTTCCGTCGTCCAGAATCTGAAATCCAACAAGAGCGTTCATAAGGAGAATCCAGGTCGTAGCGATAATCATTCCGATGTGGATGCCAGTGAAAGCCTGCCATCTTAGTTAGAAAGTGACTGTACCGCTGATTCCACAAAGTCGCACGTACAATTCGGACAGTTGACGACAGGGGAAACTCGCCAACCGTAAAGATCTCGGCTATCTCAATTATGGTGAAGCCGATGAGGAACAGTTGCATTTCCCTGTATACGCGTCAGCACACATTCCTACGACACGGCGTCCAAGGGAGAATTCTTCGCACCTCCGACCGACGGCAGCTCGTTTCTTCTCCGAGCGGTACAGAAGGTATGCAGAAACCAGAATGGCTATACCACATAGCAGAATTGAGCCTGTCGCATTGTTAGACGAGGTATGACAGTCGTCGGATTTCCTATATTTAGTACGAACCGAGGTTGCCCAGGTGTTCTCCATTTTTAAGCGGGATGCCTCGTAACTCGCATCCACCCCAGGGTCCATTCTGGTTATGGCTATTCGTGAGGACCTAAAATCTCATCGTCAGCAATGCTTTTCATCGACAAAAAGCGCTGAAACATTTATAAAACTCACATTACAGACGGGAAGCGTCGAGTCCCTGCAAAAGTCCTGTTTAGAGCGACAGCCGCTCGTTAGCGTTTATGCTAAAGTAAGGCGACGGGTAGGTGGACAAGTGAATGTAGGCGCATGCACGTAAATGCAGCGGGCGCCGCAGGTGGGCAAACGCTAGGCAGCCATGATTGACTCCATACCTCGAAATTCCCAAAGTTGGTGCTCCCCATCTGGAATGAGCCGGCGATTCCGCTGGGTTGGTCAATGGGCGACTGTGGGGGATTGTCGTTTTTATCTAGAAGGACGTGTTTGTGATTGGTGGAAGAAGATGCAAAAGCGTTGAAAGGCGGGGTGGCGGTCCTTTAATGCGATGATGATGAGTGAGTGAAAAGGAATCGGCCAAGTCTTTGCAGGGACGTTGTTGTTGCTGGCATATAGGATGACATAAGGCAACGACAACAGCGACGATGTCAGCCAAGGTGCGTCGATGCCTAGTAGGTAGTAGGTAGGTACTGGTACGGAATACAGTGGTTCCTATCCAACAGTTGCAAAATAGTACAGCGAGGTATTAAGGTCGGTACTTTTCAATAGACAGATGGATAATGTTCGCGTATTAATGAATGAGAGCACACGGAAAAGAGCTCGAGAGGTCCACGTGTTGGTCCGGACTCAGCGGGACGAGTACAACTAGGAACGGGTCGTTGGTGGTGCACACACGCTGCGTGTTGCGTTGGGTGGTGTGTGCGCGCCCTCTAATTGCTGCTGGTTCCAGAGGAGCTTCAGCTTGTTTCCCGGGTCCCTCGACTCCACGACTTGTTTGTGGGCTGTCCCGCGTGTGACGTGCGTCCGATTCGGGATCGGGTCGGACTCAGTTGACAGATCAGATGCTCGGAATTGTGGCTCCAGGCGGCGAGCGAGGCGGCGGGAGGACAGAAAGGAAGCGTTTTCATCCAAGGAGTAAGTACAAGTAAAAAAAAGGAAGAGAGGAAGAGGGACCGTCAGGATGGTTATTACGGTGATTCTGCGGATTACATTAGGGTAGGAACTGAAAAGTAAGGTACGGACCAAGTTAAAATCAGGCCCACCCCTAGTGCAACGCTTGCTTGGCAGTCGGCTGGGGTCGTGGGAGAGGGATCCATGCTGGGCGGCGCTGGGTGGTTGGTTTAAAATGAGAAGGCCCACTCGCGCCTGGAAACAGACAACCCTGCCCACACGGGACTAGCGCCGGTGGAATTTAGCACGACCCTGCGACGGACAGCCCTAAAAACAGCAGAGGCACCTTACAAATTGAGCTCGTAGTGGACTGACCGCATCGGTTGAGTCAGGTTTTTAGCAGCCATTTTATGTTTCACCTGCTACCACGTCTCCTTCGCTAGCCCGTCGCTGTTTGCGTTCATGGGATTGCATTTTTCTCGTCGGGGTTGGGGGGCAGAACTCGGCATGATAGGGAGGCTTCATCAATCTCGCATGATATGTCCCCCAAGCAGCCCGTACCTGAATGATCGAGGTCGCTAAAGCATCCCGTCTGAAGTTCCACATGCACATTCTGGTCTAGCGCATGCGTGGCTTTTTAGAGTTTCCAGCTCTAGTGAGGCAGCAGCCCACGCCGGCCCTACGAGAGGGACTCGACTTACACTATTACTCAGTGGACGACGCGCTACAGCTTACCACCGACACCTCCTACACCACCTCCGGGGCGTACTCGTACTCTCATCATGACCATCAGTCGACACACTTTCACGGCCCTTTCGTTCTAGAGTCGAGCCTATTTGCCTCCTGTCAGGTCCCCTACCTGCAGTGGACCGACTGACTAGGTGACTGCTCATCGGCATGAGACAGAAGAGCTTCATCGCGGAATATGGGGAGCATATTAAGCGCCATTGTAAGGCTGCATCAGCTCTCGGAGTCCTAACCGCCACTCGACTCTTTAATAAGAGCATGACCCCTACCCAAAAAGATCTGCTGGTTACACCCTTCAACTTTTCATGATTGCCTTTTTTGCAATTCTCAAACCGACAATCATCTGCAAAGTTGCCCATTCGGGAGATTCAACTGCAGTTCATTACTGTTTAAGGCGGAGATATGGAATAAAGAAGACAACTGCTCGTCTATACCGTACATCGTCGGCGCCTATAACTGAGCGAGGTCTCACGATACATCCATGTCTTCGTCAAACTCCATCTGTCGCGAGGCGCATCAACGTCGGGGTTCAGCAATAAATGGCATTAACGGCACAATGCTATTTATTACTACGAGACGAGACGTCTCGCCCTCAGTCTTTGACGATGCTGCGGTGTGACTATACACACATTCGTACGCCTCATGCAGGACCGTCACTGGATACTGACGCGCTATGGGGATACTAGTACCCGTTCCTCCCGCAGGTATCCAGAAAAGTCACGATTACACCTACCTAGCTATGCTGGCCTCTCTCTTTTTTTTCTTTACAAGGCATCTCCCTGCCTTGGGCTGGTGAATGGCAGCACTACCATTCGTCATTGACGACTCGTTGGGCGGCTAAAGAAAGGGGGCCGATGCAAAAAGTCTCAGCCACACGCTGTCATTCCGCTGACGTTGCTAGATTGTAACTGCTATCCATCGGTCGACTTGCTACCTGCAGCACGTGCGTAGGGCATAGCGTTGGCTCCAAGCTATGGGTTTGTACGCAGCATGTATGCGTATGTAGGCTCTGTGTGAACCAGAACTTTGGCTTCTACGGCACTCGAGCGGACAGAGCCGGCCGGCCGGCCGTAATAACCGCTGCCAGACTGTTTCCGCCAACTTACTGCATACATACATACAACTGTTGGGTCGGCAAGGTATGTATGTATGGGGAAGAGAAAGACTCCATGATGGCAGGATGTATGTCTAGGCCGTCCCAGACTTGCGGTTCCAATAACGCGACTCTGTCTCAAACCTAAATAGTTGATAGGAGTGTTTCTGATCTAGGGGGTCATCATCACTCGAGTCTTTGGATAGTGAGTGCCGCCTTGATTCGATGGGAGACATTTCGTGTGCTGTACACGGAAAAAGGAGTCAAGTCTGTGATGCCGCATACTTGCCAGGCTGGGCAGTACCATGATTGAGTAGTAAGAAGAAATGCTTGACGGACTGAGAACCCGGTGCCGCACTATATAGTGTGACGAGGGCAATGAGGCTGTAAATGTATAGGACAAATACTGCTATTGGGTTGTGTCAAGCAAGTCGGCGCTGGCTTAGCATTGGGGCAACGTAAACATGTAGGAAGGCATGTAGTCAGATGTGATGTAAAGCCGGTGCCTGTTGTAGGTCACAGTCATGACTTTATTACGACACGGAGACTCGAGAAAGAAAAAGGTGAACGTAGCAACGGAAACCACCAATTTATAACAGGGGACTCCGCGTGGGGGATTTTCTGTGAGTTACTCGTACTCGGAGCACATGTGTGGCACAGTACGAATCACGGCAGGACATACATGGCCCAGCTTATTCCGTACATGTCGCACTGTTCGGATTACTGCAGGCCGAGGCTGGGCATGGCAATGCCTCCAACCTCCCTCAGGAGATCGAGCAATAACTGCTCAGCATAGACTGGTCGTACGTGGTGAGACCTGTGCCACCACTTGAACCGCAGTTCGTCGAGTTCTACGGCTCTGGACAGGGACATTTGTAAATACTGTATGAAGTCCACGACAGGTTCATGACGTAGCGGTACCCGTGAAGACTCGGGCGTTGTTTTTAAGAAATGGTTAAGGTAAGGCCCGAAGAAGCGTAAAGCACTGACGGGAGGATAATAATACCGCTTAAAAATATCATCCCTGTGAACTCTACCGTAACTAACTGGGTGATGATACATGATATGGCGTTGAATATCCCGTAAGCAAGTACATTTCCAGTACAAGCGGATACCAGCACCGGTGATCCGTGCCCTACACCACAATCGCAATTGCACGGTCCACTGACGGTCCACTGGCAAAGGAGGGTCAGAAACGGATCTCAATTTGGACAGTAAACCGGCAGAGAGTGGGAACGCCGGACGGTCAGGCGGTCAGGCGAGGTGTCCACTACCGGTGCACCGGAGGAGCGACTCGGGATGAAGCGACTTAGCGCAGGATTGTATCCCGCAGGTACCGGCAGGGTATCTCTTACGGAATCCATTCAGGTGTAAGTGGAAGGCCGAGAATTACGGAATCTGTTGCACGAACTCGACACGGACCGTATTCCATGATGAACTAGATTTTCCCGTATGGAGGTGGTATGTTAAAACAGCGTAGTACTTGATGCGTCTGGGCATGAATTCTAGATCCAGTAACGGGTTGTCTAGAAGAGCGTACGAGGTGAGAGCGTCTGTTATTTTCCGTGGCTTCATATTCCGTACTACCGCACCAATACGGATCTAGAGATGGCAAGAATGTATAAGTACATAAGTGCGAGCCACTACCGATTATGTGCATAGATCTGCAACGTGTGCACACATGGCCGCGTTATCCGGCTGGCTCCATACTGTACCTCACGGTGCCTGCAACCGTCAGCAGCATCGCCTTGTACCCCAACTCCGTTTGTGCTAGGTGATTGCAGGATCTCCAAGATCATCGCACTGTGGATAATCATCAGCGCGCACGCCATGCACCAATAGGATAGGCGCGTATGCCAGTTATTTACGTACAGCGTGTAGGTCGCAGCAGGAATCCCTCCCAAACAACCTGGGCTATACCACCGCCGTCTACACTAGAATAACACTTCGTCCTGGCAATCTCTAGTGCAGTGCTGGGCGTGTTACGAGTACATTTACAAGGTAAGAGGAATAGGAGGTGTAAACAGTTCTCGACCTGGAGTCAACCAGAACCAGAACCCTTTACGCATCCATCATCCTTTTCTTTTTCTCTCTTCACGCTCACGCGCTCACCTGCACTCCCTCACCTACTCTCGCTTGCACCTCGTCGTCTTCCTATCATATCGATTTCAACACACATACCGGATACGGAATACTACCAAACCAAGACTGTCTGTCCTCCCTCTCTCTGCGACCACATACAATATACTGCTAGAGAATCGCCACACGAATGATGTGGCTTCTCTCCAGGACCACTCATTCGCCCTGTCTTCGCCCTTCTGTAGACGGATAACTACCTGAGGACTCAATTCAGCCAGCCATTCATGCCAAGGAGGTCTTTGTGGAAGGCATATCCATTTACCGACAGCTGTACCATCGCACACGGAGGATCAGGAAGAGTTCCTGTTCCTGATACAGTTCCTCTTCGGTCTTAGGCATTCTTATTGTTCTCTCGGCTCATCCTGTCTCTTTCGGTATGTGCTGTGGATAGCGTAGGCCCAAGTACGTGACAAACCCCCTGCACGGTCGAGGTCATCTGGACTCAGTGGCCGGACGCTGATTTGCTTCTCGCAGTTGGAAGAACCAGAGGTACACTAGGCGGCCGTGGCTCTCCACTCTTTTCCTCTCTCTCTCTTTCTACTTCCCCTCTTAACCTCACTATCGCTGCGGTCAGGCGCTGCTGCTAGCCAGCGCCAACTCCTTCACCATTCCTCTCACAAACCCTAACCGTCTCCCCTCCAACATCCCCCTCCGCACACTCGCCTCGCGTTCCGACCGCTCGTCACCACTGCTTGACGACCACCGCTACCATCACCCCCGCGAGCGTCACTCCGACGACTCTGCCGACTCTGACTCGTGGACCGATACTGGGGATCTGGCCGAGCAGTTGGCAGATGAGGAGGATCCTCTACGCAAGACTCTCGCCGACACCTCGCTCCACGACGACCTCATTGCCGGCGTCCTGAAACGTCATCCGAACCACCACGGCACCCACAGCAACCACAATCACAAGCACGTGCAGTTTAAACGCTCCGTCGATGAGCACGTCTACTCTCACTCAAGATCCACATCGGGCCTCATCGACAAAGAAGCCATCCTAATACCAGACGTTTCTCCACGCCGTTATTCTAGCAGAGGCCAGCGCTTCCTAGCCGCCATCATGCCGGGCACCGGGTTACACGGCCTCACGGGCAGGGCCCTCATGTATGTCACCAGCATGCCAGATCAGACCACGACATAGCGTAACTAACATGACCTAGTTATTTTACGAGTATATTCGTCTCGCTGGGTGTGTTCCTCTTCGGATACGACCAGGGTGTCATGTCAGGTATCATCACGTATGTCACCCACCATGTTTCAGTATGGCACTGCAAGTATTAACCCGAACCATAGTGGCCCGCACTTCAGAGACTACTTCAACAGCCCCTCTCGAGCTGAGATCGGCACCATGGTTGCCATCCTCGAGGTGGGAGCTTTCATATCTTCTCTAGTAGTAGGCAGAGTCGGTGATATCATCGGTCGCCGAAAGACAATCCTCTATGGCTCTATTATCTTTTTCGTCGGCGGCGCTCTCCAGACCTTCGCGACCAATATGCCCATGATGATGCTGGGCAGAATCATCGCTGGTCTGGGAGTCGGCTCGCTCTCGACCATTGTGCCAGTCTACCAGTCCGAGATCTCACCTCCTCACAACCGCGGCAAGCTTGCCTGCATTGAGTTCTCTGGTAACATTATTGGTTACACCACATCGATATGGGTAGATTACTTCTGCGGCTACATAGACAGCGACCTGTCGTGGCGCATTCCTCTCCTTATGCAATGCGCTATGGGTGCGCTCTTAGGATTGGGAAGCTTGATTATTGTTGAGTCACCGAGGTAAGCTTCCCCCATTGTCATTCTCTACCGTCATGCTGACCTGTCTAAAGATGGCTGCTCGACAACGATCACGACGAAGAGGGAATTGTTGTCATCGCAAACCTCTACGGTGGTGGTGACATCCACAACACCAGGGCGAGAGAGGAATACCGCGAGATCAAGATGAATGTGCTCCTGCAGCGCATGGAAGGCGAGCGATCTTACAGCGAGATGTTCCGCCGCTACAAGACCCGAGTCTTCATCGCGATGTCGGCGCAAGCTCTCGCGCAGCTCAATGGCATCAACGTCATTTCCTACTATGCTCCTTACGTCTTCGAGTCAGCCGGCTGGGTTGGCCATGACGCCGTCAAGATGACCGGTTTCAACGGTATCACCTATCTGCTCTCGACAATTCCACCTTGGTACATAGTAGACCGATGGGGTCGTCGGCCTATCCTCCTGACTGGTGCGATCGCCATGGCCATATCGCTCTCCCTAGTCTCCTACTTCCTGTATCTGGATGTGGAATACACGCCCAAGTTGGTTGTTATCTTTGTCATGATATACAACGCTGCCTTTGGGTACTCATGGGGCCCTATCCCTTGGCTTTACCCGCCCGAAATCCTTCCTCTCAGCATTCGATCCAAGGGCGCAAGTCTGTCAACTGCCTCCAATTGGGCGTTCAATTGGCTCGTTGGAGAAATGACCCCTATTCTTCAGGATCTGATCAAGTGGCGCCTGTATCTGCTTCACGCATTCTTCTGTGTAATCAGCTTCGTTGTTGGTAAGTGACGCCTGTGATTCCCTGGCGCATTCCGTCAATTTCGCTAACATTTGTGATAGTATACTTCATATACCCCGAGACCTGCGGTGTAAGACTAGAAGAAATGGATTCCTTGTTTGGTGACGCTAGTACCGCCATCGGAACTCCAGGCGTGAGATCCGAGAGTGGCTCCTTCGTTCGGGCTGGATCGCCCGTACCCTCGCTCGACCTGCGCGGCCGAACGCTCGGATCGGAAGCAAACAGCGCACCATTCGACGTCGACCCGCCGGTTGTTAACATCGTGGACGGCAAGCCCCGATACCGGTCCGAGAGTCGCAACTCCCGAGGCCGCGTCGGCGAATGGCTAGGCAGGATTGTTGGCGGTCGCGGCTCGAGCAGCAGCCCGGCCAGTGGCGCCAGATACGCGCCGCTAGACCAACGAGATGAATGAGTGACAAGAAGGATCTGAATTGCACGAACGGCAAAAGACGATAGAGTGTTCTTTTATATAGACGGTGATGGAGTCTCAAGACCGCAAAGGTTGCGATTTCCGTTGGGTCTTGCACGTGTTTCCATGAACTGGATGGGTGGGTTATGGGCCATAGTCGGCGCAGTTGCGCCAGGCGGCAATTTGATGATCAACTCATACGTAGGTAGTCGGCGGGCGGACCTTACCATGGCAACGTAGGTTTAATGCGGCGCAACCATCACAGGACAAAGTGGTTTCTTTGTGGGTTTACAGAGTTTGAGAAGCTGTTATGTACCAAAAACAGGGGTTTGCTTCCCGTCCTCAATCAAATCAACGGACCAAAAACAAGGATACCTATTTTAAGTACCGTCTAAAATGCTCCGCGATCCAGGGGTGCGCACACCAAAATGACCTACAAGAGCATCTAGATTCGTAAAAGGGGACATCTAACGGAAAACAGGTACGGAAGGCATATCTCACGGATGTAAGATCGAGATCTCAATGTAGGTAGTCATCGACCTCGTACGAGTGGGCGAAGCAATTCGTGGTGTTTGCCCAACTTGTCGAAGCTGCTCTGATCCGTAGGGCCTAGGCCAATCTCATGAGTAGCTAGCTGGGCAGATTTGGCCGTTGGGAATTGATAGGGTACCCGCAGCTAAAAAGGTCAAACACTCGAGTTGTATTCCGTACTGTAATGCAGTTAATTAGGTGCTACCCATATCGAATTGCTTGATTCCGTCGAGGTTGTCTTGGCCAGGTGGCCTTTCACGCACAGCTGGACCCGAATCCTCCAAATATGGACGTCTCAGCTGCAGCGTCGAGAGATCGTGCGTATTGAATATGCACCGGCTCGTCGCTGGATTTATCGCTGTATCAATGATTATGTACGCAATCGAAGGGGTTTACAGGCGAATGTGCAGGCAGCGAGAGAGGTGGCTCCACTCTTCCGCAAGTCGACACATTCTGAAACGGGAGGTATCCCGGTACCTCCTAACCCGTGTAAGTCGCTGGGCCAGGGCCCAGGCAAGTGCAAGCAAGTGCAAGTGGGCAGGTGCGAAGTGGGCAGTGTGGGCGCAGTAGGTAAGCTGGAGAGGTACCCATGCTCCCAGCTTATTACAGCCGACAATACGAAGTGCTACTTTTACTCCTTCGCTTCATTACTCTCGCTCCTTATCTCGAACATCTCTCTGCACGGCGAGAGGTACCATGGTCAATCCGGGCTGCTGCACTTCGATTCACCTTATATGACATTCGTTAACTTGTAACTTTTCCCAATTCTTGTTTGCGGCCTTTCCCAAGGTCCATCGAGTCGCGCCATTCGCTTTCCCATTCTCTAATCCTGCTCGACGACAAGAAACCGGATGGCCGATAGGAATAGCGCAGTCGCCTCTGGCTCTGCGCCCGGCGGCGATGCTGCTCGTCGACGCAACGTGCCCGGCTCGACCGTTGCTGGAGCTGAAGCCGTGGTAACCTACGACGACAAAGCGAAGTACCCTCAAAATGAGAAGCTTGATAAAGCTAAGAAGGTAGGCAGAAAACGACGATCACCCGGAAACACGCTCGCAAGCTAGATGCTGATGTGCCTCTTTTTAGAATCCCACTGTCCTCGACGTTCTTGACGAGTGGGAGTTCATTATCGCTCCCATTATCTTCACGCTCCTCGCCGCCTTTACGCGCCTGTACCAGATCGGCCTCAGCCCTATTGTCACTTGGGATGTAAGTTGCCGCCCCGTCTATGTTGCTGGTTTCTCCCACGACGTCCCAGACATGAATCCCCGCTGACAGCAATATACAGGAAGCCCAGTACGATCCCCTCCACGAACCGTCTCGATTTCGTTATGTAGCTGACCAGCGTTTACTCGATATAGCTTCGGAAAATTCGGTTCGCACTACATCAAGCGTGAAATGTTCTTTGACGTGTTAGTCAAGCGCCTGCTCCCAATATCGATCGAACGTCCTAGCTAATGCCATATCAGTCACCCTCCTCTAGGCAAGATTCTTGTTGGTCTCTCTGGTGTACTGGCGGGATACAATGGATCTTTCGAATTCAAGTCCGGCGAGACGTACCCTGCGGAACTCGACTACACATTCATGCGAGCCTTCAATGCCTTCTGGGGCATCTTGTGTGTGCCCCTGGCTTACTTCACTGCCAAGGAGCTCAACCTCAAGCGCCCTGCTGTCTGGTTGGTCGCACTCATGGTGCTCTGCGAGAACTCCTACACGACCATCAGCCGTTTCATCCTTCTCGACTCCATGCTGCTGTTCGGCACCGTTGCCTCGGTTTTCTGCTGGTCCAAGTTCCACCGTTCACAGAAGTACAGCTTTGACGCGGAATGGTTCTTCTGGCTCTTCATGACCGGTCTGAGCTTGGGTTTCGTCTGCAGCATCAAACTCGTTGGATTGTTCGTCACTGCGATGATCGGTCTCTACACCATCGAGGATCTGTGGAACAAGTTTGGAAACACCAAGATGACCTATCCCACTCTTGCCGCTCACTTCGGTGCCCGCGTGGTTGGTCTTATTATCATTCCTTTCTTGGTGTACCTGTTCTCTTTCGCCCTGCACTTTGCCATCCTGACCAGAAGTGGACCTGGCGATGCTCAAATGAGTTCGCTGTTCCAGGCCAACCTCGAGGGTAGCGATATTGGTCGCAACTCGCCGCTAGAAGTCGCCTGGGGCTCCAAGGTAACAATCAAGAACATGGGCTATGGTGGAGGTCTCCTTCACAGCCATGTCCAGAGTATGTCTTTTCCCTTTGATGTGGATGAACTGTACTGATAATGATCCAGCTTATCCCGAGGGTTCTACCCAGCAGCAGGTCACATGCTACCACCACAAGGATTCCAACAACGAGTGGTTGTTCTATCCCGACCGATCCAACCTCGAGTGGACTCCCGAGATTGAGACTGAGCCCCATCTCATCGAGAACGGCGAAACAATCCGTTTGATTCATGCGCAGACCGGACGCAATCTCCACAGTCATGACATCGCTGCCCCTATCACCAAGAGTCTGAAGGAAGTTTCTTGCTACGGCAACCTCACGGTTGGTGATGAGAAGGACCATTGGCAAGTTGAAATCATCAGGGACGTCGCTTCGCGTGACAAGAGCAAGCTCCGAACTTTGACGACGGCTTTCCGCTTGAAGAACGCTGTGATGGGATGCTACCTCCGAGCTGCGAACGTTAACCTGCCTCAATGGGGTTTTAAGCAAATCGAAGTGACCTGTGACAAGAAGAACAACCCCAGGGATACCTTCACTCACTGGAACATTGAGGCTCATGTGAACGAGAAGCGTAAGTTGTCCCCCCGCGCTTCACAAGTCAGTTACTGACCTTTTACAGTCCCCCCTGGAGACCCGGGCAAGTACAAGTCGCCCTTCTTGCACGACTTTATCCACTTGAACGTGGCGATGATGACATCCAATAATGCGCTCGTGCCGGATCCTGACAAGCAAGATGATCTCGCATCTCAGTGGTGGCAGTGGCCGATCCTCAATGTGGGCCTGCGTATGTGTGGTTGGGACGATAAGATCGTCAAGTACTTCTTGCTTGGCAATCCATTCATCTACTGGGTCTCGACCGCATCCCTTGGTTTGGTGGGCCTGCTCGCTGTCTGGCACATTCTCCGATGGCAACGTGGGTTTAGAGACCTTTCGCAAGAAGAGATCGACCAGATTCACTACTCCGGTATCTACCCCGTTATCGGATGGTTCCTTCACTACCTGCCATTCGTCGTCATGGCGCGTGTGACCTATGTCCACCACTACTACCCAGCGCTCTACTTTGCCATCCTCGCTCTGGGTTTCCTCGTCGACTTCACGCTGAGAAAGACCAAGAAGACGATACAGTATGCGATCTATGGCTTCCTGTACACCATTATCATTGGTCTATACATTTACTTCATCCCCATCTGCTGGGGTATGACTGGCAGCAACCAGAAGTACAAGTACATGAAGTGGTTCGACAGCTGGAGAATGTCGGATTAGAGTGTGGGATGGTGTATTGCCATAAGGGGCGAGGATATTATGAATGACCAGGTTGTTTCAAACAATCTAGTCTTTTCACAGAAAGACACCAATGCTGGTGTATTGGTGCGTGTAACTCAAGCTGGGAAGTTTACAGGACGGTTTGAGTCGAAACAGAAAGATAATGGTCTGCTAGAGGAACTTGTCGGGTTAGAAAAGAGCAAGGAAAACTCTAGGTATATCACTATACGATTACTCTCTCCAACCCCCCTTTCTTTCCCTCTGTTTGCCGGTGTAATATTAGGCTAGGAAAACATGGATGATGAGTCCTCTCTGTCGTGGTCGTCTTGTTATTATGTATGAGCTGGCCACTCGATGTGGATGGAGGATAGAAGGCGGAAAAGGGGAGTTAGGTCAATGCAGTTTATTATCATGATTGATTGTGTGTGTCGTGTGACCTATATGTCTCTCATGTGTCTTGCATCTTACATACGTGCCTGCTGAAGTCATGTTCTCACTCAGGAATCCATCTGACACAGCCTTATGCTCGCGAGCCTGTCAGTCTGATACTCTGATCTGAGGTGGTGGGAAGACTACTTGGTTCGTAAGCTCATCGTAAAGGAGGTGGCGCTACCGTTAGAGGCTTATACAACCTTCACACATGTATCGAGATGGTTGCCTTGGCGATGGAGATCGATCGACTTAGTAGGTATCGCACTTTGTTTACAAGTTTGACCGATTGGCGACCTAGATATCAGTCCCGTCCGAATACTGAGATCATGTTTACAAGGGATCTGGACGTTAGTTAATCAGCCGTCCGCGGCGTGCAACCATCAAGCCAAGCAAACAACCAACCAAACGCACAAGCATAATCCGCACGTCTACTCAGAGGTATCATAGAATATCTTTCCTTTCGTAGTGTCTTTCATGTTTCTTTTTGGCGCGTTAGTTTCGTTGATCAATTATGTTATGTACATACAATCGCCAACCAAGACCACACGCGCCTTGGGAGGGTTTTTTTTTTGTGGCAAAAAATAAAGGTGTGTGTGTGATTCAGTACATGTTAGTTAGAAAAAACCCCTCCCCAATCGTGCTGAACCTGAATAGAGCCAACTTGTGTGTTTTGGATCTGGAGTTTGAGTCGTGTCGTGGTAGGTGATGGTGTTGTTGGTTCGTCGGTCGGTAGGTTCAGAGGTTAGCCCGACATCTTCTCTTTCTTTCCTGTCTCTCTTTCTCTTTCTCTTTCTTTCTTTCTCCCTTGAGGTCTCACCAGTCATTTTCTCATACATATTACATTAGGTAGAGGTTGGTTTCACCCGCGCCATCCGCCCCTCCCTCTCTAGGTAGCCTCCCTTGCTGAGCGATATCTCGTCGCTCCCAAAAAAAAAATTGAGGCCTTAACAGCAGCCTCCCGAGGCACCCTTCTTCTCCGCCGCAGTAAGCTTGATACTTTTGCTAGCATTGGCGCCGTAATTGGGGCCCTTGACACCCGATCTGCGGTCGTTGAGGTCGTACTTTCCGGCGTTGATGTTCTCGAAGATGCGCTCCGCCACGCGCATGAAAGCCGCCTCGACGTTTTCGCCGCTCTTAGCGCTCGTCTCAACGTACTGCAGCACGCCGTTTGCACGGGCCCATTCCTGCGCCTCGGCGTATGTCACCTCGCGTTTCTCGTTGTCGCCGTTCGTCTCATCCTGGACGCAATCGACCTTGTTGCCGACGAGAATCACGACAATATCGGGTTCGGCGATGGTGCGAAGGTCGTTGAGCCAATCGGTTGCGTGGGTGAATGTGGCCCGGCGTGTGATGTCAAAGACAAGGAGCGCGCCTGACGCGCCCCGGAAGTAGCTTCGCGTTACGGATTTGCTGCACCAACTTGATTAGCTGGTGCTATTGGATCCCAGGGTGAGACTTGGCGTGAGAGAGTTTGCGCAGCGGCGTTCAATCTTGCGGCCATGATTGAAAGAATGGCTCTGAGGGCCAGATTCAATTCGGGACGCGTTGTCGGCGAGGTACTTACTAGATTTCCTGTCCCGCCGTGTCCCAAAGACTAAGCTTCATGTACTTCTGCTCATCCTCGTCGCGGGCGCCGCTCTTGGTATTAGGAGTAGAATTTATGAGAGCGGCATCACTGGGATCGGAAGAAGATAGAAGTGCATTCGACTGGTTCTTGGAATACGGAGGGCCGACGGGCACAATGCGCGAGCCGAATTCGACGCCGATGGTCACGTCGTGCTGGGGAGTGAATCGTCCTTCACATAGTCGGATGGTGAGCGACGACTTGCCACAGCCCGAGTCCCCGATGCAGACAAGCTTGGCTATGTAGTTCCACGGTGGGGAGGACATCGTGGGCGGGCGAAGTGAGGCCGCTTAGGCGAGGCCGTTGGGAGAGGCCGGTTTGGCGATGGGGATTTACGGAATACCTAGTAGCGGCCAGGAATGATACGGAAGAAGCAGGATTGTCTGTTCACAGGACTGCAGCCCATCCGAAACCGTGTCTCATGTCTCGTTGTCGCAGGATCATGCAATGCAGAATTGGTTGACGGTGCGCGGTGTTGGCAGTGCAGTCTGTGGTGTTAGTGGCATGGTCTTGGAATAACTTCTTGGAGATCGATTGATGAAGATTGCCCGGGAGGGATTAATAGCGGATGACCCCACGATGGCGCGTGACAACGGCCCAACTTAGTGAGTTAGTGCATTTGAGATCACTAAGATCACTAATTAGTCACCTGTGATAGCCTATAGGCACGTCCATAATTCTAGGGCTGAGACGACTTCCGTCGTGACTTCCACCGCTTGACTCTGCTGTCTGCTGCTTGCAGTCGTTGTCTTTCTTCCAGGAACGTCACTGCCCAAAATCTCAACCGCTTATACGCATCACCTCGGCGCACATCACGCACCGTTGTCAAAGTCAACAATTGACCACATGCGCTCTTCAGACTCTAGGAGGTATCTTCTCGTAGATAGTACTTAATCAATGCGGCTAAATTAGGCAACTGTAAGTGGTTGAATCGACTGCGGAATAACGCTCGTGTACTGGCTTGCGCTAAGAATCCAGTGCAGATAGTCGCCTACGTGAATTACGATATACATTATGTAACAAGTGTAGATTATGTAGAAAGGACGTAATCTGTGGTGAGCATCAAGTGCATCATGTCTAGGTATCCGTAACTACCTATCCTGCTTGACCGCTTCAAACAGTGTTGAGGCAAGTACTCTGTAATAGAGCGCAAGTAGGGAGTACATTATCGCCGAAAGCCGCAACGTACCTGACTCACAACGTCCAACACCTGTGTAGACGCGATAGAGTGTGAGGAAGGTACCCAGCTAGAGGGTGGTACTTTCGCAGGCAGCTGGCAGGTTAAGAAGGTACACCCCGTAGCATGTGAGCCAACTACCGGCACCACTGGGTGGGTGGTACCTACCTTACAGGTACCTACATCGGGGCGGATCTACATATCTATCGACTTGCCTCATTCATCATTGCCTGCCTAACCTTCTTATCCTTCTCGAACACATCCGAACATCATCAGTCCCGTTACTCATCTACCTAACGAGTAGAATTCGGCCAGAGGTACTTACCGGTAATTTTACGGCGAGTATCAGCTGAATGACCGTTTTATCTACGTAATACGCAGCCCAAAGCAGGTTCGCAATCAGGCACTCGTCTCGATCCAGTTCAACCCCGTTCTTTATCGGTTCGACTGCTGCGTCCCAGCTCATTAAGGGAGAACGAAGCATTTCCAATAGTCACAACAGCCTCACGACCCCAAGCAGGTTTCATACGGGGGACCAATACGCTGCCGTGTTTGTGCAGTCTGTCCAACCCAAACCAGCATCACCAGCCTTCCCAATATCTCCGTCGGGTCTGTGTTCCATGGCCGGCCTGCCCTGCTCCGCTGGGCATCTATCTCCAACCAAGCAACCCGTCATTCGTCCGTGCCCGCTCACCCCGTATCGCATATACAGCATATACAGCAGATACGCTTGCGAGTGTTGATCCGAGTTCTGATCCGACTCCTGCCCTCTAACCTCTCCGGTATCTGCTGGTGTCTCCCTCCTCCAGCACGCAGACAGCAGATCAGCCATGTTCTCCGAATGTGAGTCATTGCCAAACCCCGGCCCGCGCCGTTCATCATGTGTTTCCGGGTCTGATTAACTTTGGCTTGTATAGATGCTTCCCGCTTTCTCTCCCAGTCACAGTCCCGCTTGTCTAGCTTCGGAGGGCCGCCCGATAACAACGATGCACCCAGCCGACAGCCATCCGATGCGTCGACAAGGTTCTCGAGGCAGGCCGGTAGGTTTCCCTACCAGGGCCGCTTCGGGAACCCATATCAACAGTCTCAGTCTAGGTTTGGGTCATTAGTGCCGCGATACCAGACGGTGTCCGATGCACCACTATTTCACAACGCCCTAACCGAGTTTCGGGACGACGATGATGACGATGATGTTAGAGAAGCGGCGGATTTTCGTGCTCTGCAACATTCGCGCCGGGTATTTGTGACGAGTCGCATGGATAGTTCCGCGTCGGAGAATGACGCAAGCCGTGGCTCCCTGGACCAGAGTGGAGAACGTGATAGCGGGCTGTATGAGAGTCGAGATCGCCCTATGGGCATCAAGAGCAGCTGGAATGGCGAATCTAGCTTCAAAGGCCGACAATCGAAACGCGCAGCAAAGGAGGAGCAGCCGCCGGCTCGTGTACAGAAGTCCCAGCAGCGGCGGGGCTCAGACAGCGACAGCGAGGGCGAGAGTGGACGCATGGTGGATATAGGACTGGAGTCTACGGTCATGGACAATTCGGTGCCGGAAGATCTTTTGCAGGAAACGCCGGTAGACTCGTCGCCTCCTGCATTCCAACAATTCAAAATGACCAAAAACAGTCTAAAGGGTGTTGCCGGTAAAATGCACTCGAAGCTTGAGCGCGATCATCGCCTCTTACGTCAAACTATAGCCGAGGAAGACGAAGGAGAGGATGAGGAAGAACAAGCAGGTGCGGCGGGTCAGCCTCAAGACGTTCCCGCTCCTCCACATCCTGGGATGTACGGTGAAATCTTCGTACACGACCAGTTCTTTGCCTGGCTGTACTTGATTGCCTTTGCCTCCCTAGTTGCGACCTTCATCCTGGTCTGGCTCCACACCTCAACCCCGGTCAAGACGATCGGCGATACGATATACACGACACTCAAGTCGTCCTTTTACCTACTGGCTGTTGACACTCTCGTCTCGGTGGTGGTCGCTCTAGTCTGGATGGCAGCACTCAAGTCTTTCATGCAACCACTGGTCATACTCATCCTCTTCGGCGTACCGATTGTACTGTTCTCCTTTTCCCTATACCCCATGGTCTCCAGTTTTCAGGGGCCCGACCATGGATCCCGTCTTCAGGACGTTATCATGAGATATGCTGCAATCGTGCCTGGTATCTGTTCCATCGTATGGGTTTGGTTGCTGTACAAAGGACGACATGAAGTTCAACGGGCCGTTGAGATGTTGGACTTCGCTAGTCGCATCCTGGCTGCGAATCCAGCGCTCGTACTATTAGGCTTTGGTTCTCTGGCCTTTGTCGTGGGATGGACATGGGTCTGGCTCTGGATGTTCACGCGCGTCTTCTTGGGCGGTTATTTCTCTAAAAGATTATCAGCTTTCGTGATTGGCACTGCGACATGGTGGCTTGCCATCTTTTTCTTCCTGATGTACGTGTGGACACTCTCTGTCCTCAGCGGAGTCGTTCGCGCTACCACGGGAGGAACGGTGTCCAACTGGTACTTTCATCGGAATTTGCAGACGCTTGCTTCGTCGCACGATATTGTCAAGGGCGCTTTGGGCCATTCTACGACTACGGTCTTTGGCACGATCTGTGCTTCGACACTACTCTCCATAGCCGTTCGACTACCGATCCTTGTTCTACCTCGACGTGTCTCCGGGTTTTTCGAGGTTATCGGGTGGAGGCTAGCACCACGTCCGGTGACGGTGCTTACGAACCCCCTAGCCGTGACGTATGCATCCATACATTCCTTACCCTTGATGGAATCTGCTACGCAACTGAGTCGAGTTCAGTTCCTAGGCACAGGGCCCACGACCACTCTGACACCGAGTGCATTCTCGCGACGCAACCAGGCAGGCTCCTTGGTGCCGTACAAAATGGCCAAGCTGTTGTTGCATGCTGCACGATTCGTCATGTCGACTGGTCTGGGATTCGCAGCTTGGGTAATGACGGCGCGGCAACTCCAAGTGCAGCTCCCTGACGGCGTGGGAATCAGGGGAAGTGCATACGCCTACGTCGTGGGTATCATTGCTAGCATGATCGGATGGGGAGTGTTGGGAGCTATGGAAGGTATTCTCTCAGGAATCCTCGATGGTGTTCTCATTTGTTATGTCAGTGAGAGGAAGCTTGAGCGAGCGACGTACTGCATCGAAGCCGCGAAGCTATTTGAAGACAGGAGATACGAAAGGGATATGGTATAAGGGCACGGGTTAGTTTCGCAGGGTGAAGTTATTTGTTTGTTGATTTCGGTTATGAAGCATTTCAAGGAGCTGGATTGGGCATCAGGAGTCAGGCGCTTCCGTATCGAGACGCCCACCAGTATGCTGGTCGGATAAGCTGGCGTTCTCGCGAGCTTGGACATAAGGCTAACAGCGCAGAGTAGACAGGTTTGCTTCATCTCTTCGCCTTTGCTATTCAATATACGCTACTTTGAGCGTTCCTTAACATGCTCCCTCCATGTGCCATCTGTTATATCTATTACAGAGCGAAGATGCGAGGATGATGCGACATCTCTGATCACCCAAAAGGTCGGCCATAGATGCGAACACGTCAATGATGTTAGTACTAGCATTTGTAACAAGAACAATGTTAGGCAATGCTCAACAGGCGGGTCGATGTTGCGGATAACGGATATTTCATAAGTACCTCTTCATCTCATATCACCTGCCGTCCCCGAAATCGCCCCTGACGCGTTCTTGTTTCCATGCTTGAGAGGGGATGCTGCATCCGACGAAACATCAGGAGCGACATGCCTACTTACCTGAACCCCCGATCATCCGTTATTCTCCCCCTCATGCTTGCGCCTTCCGATTCCTCTTGACCAGCGCTGAGATAAGAACACATTCTCTAAACTCGATGTCCTACCTTTCGACGTTTCGTCTCGTAGTTTTCTCCTCTCTTTACTGCCCAATCTGCATCGAGGTTAACCAAAATTCCGTAGGCGCAGCAGCCAAATTGTCCGCGTGGACATGTTGACGCCGCCGCCGACATCCGTGGAAGGCCCGGATGCAATGCAGAACTTTCTGAATTGCGAATCTTCCGGGGAAAAAGGACACTGGCTATGTCGTCTATAATTACTGCTCTCTATCCCCCTCTTCTCATTCTTTTCCTTTTCGTATCTTTCATACTTATCATCAATCAGTTCAATTTTGGCTACTTTGGTCCCCCATGCTGTCGCTATCAAAATCAATTTATCTATCAAGCTCAGTGCCCGATTGACCGTTCGACCCTGTCGGCATCAATCTATATATACCGACATATCAAACGTTGCCTTTGACCAGAGGGATCTTCACATCAGATCACCTCGTTGGTTTCTATCTGCTCTGCCTCTCCAACGTTCGTAAACGGACCGGAGTCCTGGTCACGTCTCCTTTACAACAACACGAACCAAGCGCAAGCATGCCGTACTGGCCAAAGCTTGACTTCGAAGTGCCAGCGGTCGTCCGCAGAGCAGCAGTCCAGGCCAATGCCGTCGGCCGGAGGGTCATACAGTCCCGGACTGCTAATCGGGCGGTGTCGCAAGCTGGCGCCGTACTAGGAGACACGGCCAACATGGTGTCGCGATTGATGGAAGGAAATGTCAATATGCCGCCTGAGCCCCCGCTGGTGGTTGGGAAGACTTGGGCAGAGAGGCATATGGAGTTGCAGATGGAAAGGCTGAAGGAGATCAACCCGGCGGTTGAGTACGTGCCGGTCGTCTCGAAGGCGTTGGTGGGCTTGAAGGACATGGAGGAGTGGCAGGATATGGAAGGAATGGAGGATATTGATCTGGGATCGGGATCTGAGTTGGACTGGGTAGAAGATCCTGAGGGTAGGTTTCTTGCATATACCCATGATACCCTTGATACCTTGTGATGGCTGTGCTGACCTTGGTTCACAGACGAAAACAGTGACAGGGGAGAGGACCTCTTGGTTGATGTCAAGGCCGATGAGGATATGTGGCTCTGGGTGGAAGACACCCCTCAGTACAGCGAGTGGGAACCGACCACGCTCACTGGCGTGCCGGACAGACCCGTGAAGGAGCGGGAAGAAGAGGGTTCTCGCGCAGAAGTGGACGAGCGCCGTGGTCCACCGGCCGCATCGTTGGAAGGAACCGGAGCTGAGCCCGGGCCGTCGGGTTCGGCACCGAAGCAGAACAAATGTCTGGAGCCATACCGTTACTACACATATTAATCGGTAGTGCGTACTCTGGCATTTGGCAGAAAACACTCTTACAGCAGGCTGGATGGTACGTACGACACACAATACTCGTTGACGATAATAACAAACTGACACTACCACGTACAGGTCGAGCGGCCACCCGGTGGATGGCATAGTTCAGACGCAGATCTGGGCCCTCTCACGATGTAATACGTTGTCATGCTGTTGTTCCTCAGAAGATGCGGCCTTGATACACACGGGCTCAAGCCCATTCTGATCTGCACCGAGATTTACGTGTGCATTTTTGATGCCGGACGAGATAATACAAGCTATTATCTACTTAGCTTAGATGACAACTATCTGCAAGATTCAACTCAACTGCCTCGAACACATCTGCTCTTTGATCGACAACGGCCAGGAGGCACAGGAGCTCCCCGTGGAGCAGGTCGGCGTGGCTGCGCTCTCGGCTGCTGTACGGGGGAAACCTATGTTCATGTCTGCCTGTTGGCGACGCTTTCCGAGGCCTCAGTCTCTTGCCAAGATATACGTACTCGTATATAACCGAGTACCTACTATCGTAATTGAGATTGGTTATAAGGCACGTATTACCTACATGATTCGTCACCCATATTCTGTCTGCGTGAACGGTGATGATCTCGAGAGCAACGGATTAGCTACGGCGGGTCATGCGAAGGTAGGTAGACTAGCAATTCCACGTGTACGGAATGCCCATGGAAGATGGCCAGCCATTCACATCTCATGATCTGCACGGTTCCAGAGCAGTTCCTGAGAAGTGTGTGCCTCGGGAATGTCAGTGGTGTCAGCGAAGAAACACGGATTACTTCCCGGCTCCATCAATGCACTGACAGAACCAGGCATGTGAATAAGGCGGGCACGTGGCGCGAATGCTGGGTCCGATAATGTTCTCACCTCACAAAGAACTGACCAAATAACAAAAACAAATACAAACCATGAAGCTGCGCCGCCTATCCGTGAATTTGTGTTCTGGGTACCTGAGGCACCACTGGAGGCCTGTGAGTCAGCTGCTCCAGATCAACTGCTCGCTAGTGGCTATGGCGGACTCGTAGGCACTACTGGGGCTGTGCTGAATCGTGTTCAGGTGGGCAAGTACGGAATACTTTACGGGTTATCCACTGTCTCGGTTAGAGCGTTCGTGACGCTTCCAAATACTTACCGGTGATCAACTGCGAATGAAGTCACCTTAGGTAATCCGTAGCTGCCTCTTTCACCGGTATCTCGCAGTGAGTGAGTGCCCAGACAAACAGGCCACCTAACGCTTTGCCTCTGTTGGTGGACAGCAGCATTGTCACAGTGATACCGATTGGCCAGCGCCCTCTGCTCTTGCCGTATTCCGTACACCGTAATCCGTATAGCGATAGGATACCCAGTATTATACCGAGCGATAGCGTCGGGTGTGAAGCATTCCGTAATCCCTCCGTAGTGCTACAATATTAATTCCTCAACCCCTCTAGCATCGCCTGTCTCTCAACCCACCTTCACCCTTCACCTACAACTCCCTCTCGTTCACCGACACGCTTCCTGCTTTCTTCCTAATAGAACACATTCCATCTACGATTCTCATCAAGAAACACCCACAATCTCATCGTTAACGACTTCGTCAACAAAGACAGACACGCATGGCCGACTTTGAAGCTCCCGCGGGACCCCCGCCACCCAAGGTCCCCACTGGCTGGGTGGCACGCTGGAACGCTCAGTACAGCGAATGGTACGTTGCCAGTCCTCAGTCCTCAGTCCTCGCATCCATGCCCAGCATCTCCAATCCTATCCCACCTATCCCAACGGCTTGCTTTCGCAATCAAACATCGCTTGCTTTCCCCCCCTTTTTTCCACTCACAATCAAGTTAACATACCTACCAATCAGGTTCTACGTCAACACATACACCAAAAAGTCGCAATGGGAGAGACCCACCGCCCCAGCCGAGGACCCGAACGCCGAGTCGCCAGCCGGCCCGCCGCCTGGCTACACGCCAAGCCCCGGTCCCGCGCCCACCGACTCCAAGACGAACCCCTTCAGCGCCCAAGACAACGTCCACGCCCACAACAACAGCGGCAGCGGCAGCGCCTCCGTCGCCTCCCAGCACGATGAGGACGCCGACGCCCGTCTGGCGCGCCAGCTCCAGGAGGAAGAGAACGCACGCGCCCGCAACTCGGGCTCCTCGTCCTCGTACATGAACCAGGGCGCACCCGCACCCGGCGGCTCGTCGTCGTTCCCCGAACTCCCGCCCCGTCCCGGCGCGGAGAAGTCGCGCGGCCTCCTGGGCAAATTCTTCGGTGGTGGTAGTAGTAGTAAGAATAAACATCACCATGAGGGCTATGGCGGCGCGCAGCAGTACCCTGGTTATCAGCAGCAGCCCCCGCCGCAGGGTTATGGCGGTTATGGCGGCCCCCCGCCGCCGCCGCAGGGATACTATGGTGGACCCCCGCCTGGTCAGTATGGTGGTGGTTATGGACAGCCGGGTCCGTATGGAGGCGGATATGGGCAACCTGGTCCCTATGGTGGTGGATACGGTCAGCCGTATGGTGGTGGGTATGCGCAGCAGCCTGCTAAGTCGGGTGGTTTGGGAGCTGCGGGTGGTGCGGCGCTTGGTCTTGGTGCTGGTTGTAAGTTTCCCTTTTCCCGGGTTGGTCACATTGTTCTGGCTTGTCCGGATGATTGTGTCGCAAACATCTCTTTCGTATCAGTATACTAACAGATGTCGCAGTAATCGGCGGTGCCCTTATCGCTGACGCCATCGACGACAACGAGCAAGAGGCGTACGCGGAAGGCTACAACGATGGCCAAGATGGCGGCGATTTCGACGGTGGCGATTTCTAATCGATGAGTATGAACCTTTGCTAGAAAAGCTGGATGGAAAAGCAATTTCGGTCGTTTTTAATTTTGCTTCAGCTATGGCGTTCAAGAGAAAGAAAAGAGACCAGATGGGCGAGATCGCTGCTAGTTGCTGTCGTCGATTATGGGGGATTCTGCATACTCCATGCGTACCTATGTCATGCGCATGCTGGCAAGTTGCTTACCTACACCTACCTAGAAATTAAAATCAAGATATCTCCCATGTCAGTTATGATCGTATGTGCAAGCTTGAAAAGGGGACAATCCACGATCCCTTCAACTTTTAATAATCAATATTAACAACGAAACTGCACAACACGTATTATCACAACCACCACTCAGTCGTCCACTTTATCTCTTCCCGGACCTCTTACCCCCATTCCCATTTCCACTGCCACTACCACTTCCATGACTGTTTCCGCTTCCAGTCCCCGAACTCGACGCATCCCCAGACTCGGGCTTACGCTCCTGACCAGCCAGGAACCCGGCCATATCGAAGCCGCCGGCGCTGCCGGGTGCGGACCCGCCCATGAGGCTGTTCATGGGGTTCTTCTTTTGCTGTTCTTCGAATTCGGCGCGCATTTCGGGGTCCACTGTTGACAGTCAGTCCTGTTACCTCTCTATATGAAGGCACGCGAGAGGAGAGATGGGAGAAGATATAGGGGGAATTGAGGGGTAATTTGAGACAGGAAAGGAATGGAAGAAACGAAGGGGAAAGATATGGGATATGGAGGGAAAAGAACGTACTGTTCTCCATCAACTTGGGCATGCCGATGAACAGGCCCAAACTGACGAGGCCCATGAGGATCATGGGGTTCTTGAGGATCGAGAAGATGGAGACTGTTTTTCTCGGGTTAGCTTTCATTCGGTACCTCCCGTGGTTTCAGTTCCCAGCTCGTGTTCTCTTCTCATCTCCTCGTCTCTTCTCGTCTCGCAAATAACATCCTCCTCTTCCCATTTCTCCCTCCAAGGAAAACGCAGGACAGAAAATAAAAGAATACTCACAACCCCCCCTCTCCCCAAAAAAACCCTTAACACCCGCCCCGCGAACCTCAAACACCTTCTCTCCTCCCTTTTCCCTCCCATTCCCCTTCATCACCTCTCCTTTAACCTCCTCCCCCCGATTCCCCCAATCATTCCCCCGAAACGTCTCCCAAACCCTGACCCCCCCACTTTCCACATCAACCCTCAACGGCGCAAAACTATGCGTGGGACAATACACGTCCGCTAAATACGACCCTTTCGAAAGATTCTGGAAGATAAAGGTGTTGTCCTTGGTCAGGGGGGCGCGGAGCGTGATGCCGAGAGTCGTTAGGGATGCGTGTGTGGATGGTGGGAGGGCGGATGGGTTTGCGAGGTTTGGGGACGGGGGGATGTGGAGGGTTAGGGATGTTGGGGTTACGGGGGTTAGGAGGAGGGAGAGGAGCGCGAGGGCGCTGTTGATCGCGATACGCATTTTGGATTGTTGTTCTGCTGTTTTGTGAGGAATGAGGGTAGGTATGAGGTGTTGAAGTGGTGACGAGAGTGATGATGCGAGAGGTAGGTGAGCTTGACCGAGCTAAGATGGTGTCGCGTCCTCTAAGTAGGCACCCGTTTACATGGTATAGTGGGATAAATGCATATTTTTACCAAAAGTTTCATTTAAGTGAAATATATGCTAAACGTAATAATACAGATTTCATCGTTACAATTGTCTTCTTTTTGTTTGCCCTTTTTCAGTCCCAATTCCCAAGGTATTTCATAAAATATAAATAAAAAAAATCATCAGTCATTCATCTTGCAAGCACATGCTTATGATTTAAACAGACTCGGTTGTAGCGGCAGCGGCCTTCTTGAAGGACTGCTCGAAGTCGGCAATGATGTCGTCAATGTGCTCAGTACCGACGGAGATACGGATGAGATCCTCCGCAACACCAGAACTAATGCGCTCCTCGACGGACAATTGCTCGTGTGTGGTCGTCCAGGGGTGGATGGCCAGGGTCTTGGAGTCACCAACGTTGGCGAGGTTGGAAATGAGCTTGAAGCCGTCGACAATCTGGCTACCGGCGGCACCACCACCCTTAACACCGAAGCTCAAAACACCACCGAAACCGCGCTTGAGGTACTTCTTCGCAATCTCGTGACTGGCGTGGCTCGGGAGACCGGGGTAAGACACCCAGCTGACGTAGGGCGACGCCTCGAGGTACTTGGCGAGTGCCAGGGCATTCTGCGCGTGGCGCTCGGCGCGCAGACTGAGGGTCTCAACACCGAGGAGCAGCTGCTGTGCGCCAAAGGGGTTCATGCACGCGCCCAGGTCACGCAGGATCTCGACTCGCGCGCGGATGATGAAGGTGATTGGGCCGAAGGTCTCCCAGAACTTGAGGCCGTGGTAACCCTCGGAGGGCTCGACCATCTGGGGGAAGCGCGCAGCGTTCGCACCCCAGTCGAACTTGCCGCTGTCGACGATGACACCACCGATGGTTGTGCCGTGTCCGCCGATCCACTTCGTTGCGGAGTGCACGACGATGTCGGCGCCGTGGTCGATGGGTCGCACGAAGTAACCACCGGCTCCGAAGGTGTTGTCGACCTGTTTCACCGCGGAGAAACTGCATTAGTGTGTCTGTTTCTTCACGAATCACAGAGAACGTCCAAGTTTTCAATTCAAAGTGATTTGGGGAACTTACAACTAGGGGAACACCCTTGGCATGTACGGCCTTGGCGATAGCCTCGAAGTCGGGGATGTTGTACCTGGGGTTACCGATACTCTCAATGTAGACGGCCTTGGTGCGGTCGTCAATAGCGGCGACGAAGTCCTCGGCCTTGTCGCCATCGATGAACTTCGTGTTGATACCGAATCGTGGCATCATAACCTTGAGCTGGTTGTAGGTACCGCCGTACAGGTTGGATGTGGCAACAATGTTGTCACCGGCACTCGCGAGGGCAGCGATGGTCATGAACTGCGCAGCCTGGCCAGAGGAGGTCGCAACAGCGGCAACACCACCTTCCAATGCAGCAATGCGCTTCTCGAAGACATCGACTGTGGGCTGTATAATGTTGTTTTAGTCTTTTTCCTTTTTTTGTCTCTCGGCTTGCTGTCTTGTCGCATTCGAATTGGCACTCACGTTCATGATGCGGCTGTAGATGTTGCCGAACTCCTTGAGGCCGAAGAGCCTCGCACCGTGGGCGGAGTCATTGAATACGTAACTCTGGATATCGTCAGTTGTCCAATGCCAGACACTACAATGTGATAAGGGCCACGGGGTTAACTAACGGTGGTCGCGTAGATGGGCACGGCTCTGGCGTTGGTGGCCGGGTCGGGCTCTTGACTTGCAGGCTGTCAGCATTGTCTGTCCATACTTGGTTCATCGCGATCGCTTGAGTGAGGCGACAGTGAATTAGAGGAGATGGCATGAACGAACGTACCCTCCGTGAAGCTGGAGCGTCTCGAAGTGTTTGCTCTCCTGGGCCATTGTGAGAGATAGAAAATGGATTGACTGTCAACAAGCAAGGCAAGTCTATCAAAGAGGTATATCTCGTGTGTAAGAGTAAGAAACGAAGGAAAACTTGGAAGGAATTATTTTAATATATAGTCTGGAAGGAGAGAAGAGGACGAGAACAGGCACGAGAGGCGGATGCCCTTGTAGTCTTATTCCCAAGTCATGGCAGGAGCGAATATCCCCTAACCTCATAAATCCCTTATAGGAGCTCTATAGCTCTAAAATAGATACTATCTCTCAGACGGGACGGGACAATAACGACCCTGCGAGGTCACGCTAGGGCCCAGACTCCAAACCTGTCCCCAGCAACGGCCGGCCGAGAAGGCAGCTGGATAAGCCGACGCGACTTGCCTGAGTTTGGGCGGGGTCTTTGTTAGCACGCCATCGACGCCAACCCAGCAACATCGCCCTCGAGTCCTGACTGGGTCACGGGCCAGCTGAGGGCGGTTCTGGTTCGTTGATAGAGCATAGACGCTATGGGAAACCCCTCCATCGAGACTCAGAGCTACAGACAGACATTGACGATGTCTGGTTTGTTTTTTATCTTTTTTTATCTTTTTGGCTAGGTCTGTTAGCTGCGTGATGCTCGGGTCCTTGACGAGGCGGGTTTCTTTTTCACCCGACTATTTGTTTTTCTCTGTGAGGCGTTCACATGGCAACATCTGTGATTAGTTGATCCATATCTAGATCTGGATATATTGCGCCATCTACCTTGTCTATTTGCTTGTTGCAAGTCTTCTGTCGATCATTGAGGTCCTTCCCGGCATCCAGCTCTCCGACATCGCATGGGCTTGGCACCATCGCAAGGGCCCCCCATTGATGGCGGGGTGATGCTACTTTTTAGCGCAGGGGGATTTGTGAGGGGGAGGGGACGGGTGGGGAGGAGCGTCTCTTCGCGTTGGCGCTTTGGGAGCTTGGGCGCTGGAGCACCCGTCATGCATTTTAGTGCACGCGGAAGTCGGTCGAGCTAAAAATGCAGAAGTGAAGAGTATGCAGCTATAAGAGGTCTTGTTATGCCTGAGTCTTCCAGGCGAGTTTTGAACTTGCTCGATTCTGCTCATCGTCAAGAATAAGTTCATAACAATTCGGATCGAAGCATTGCCGATTAATAGTCCCAACAGTCGCTTCGAGAGTAACATTCGGGGTGATAGGAATGCATGTTGGTTGAGCTCTACTCCAGTTCCATATTCCGTACGGATTAACAGAGTTATGAACTAGACGAAGCATATGCCTCTATCGATAGACTTGCGGGACTCATTTGATCCGACTTCCGCCTTTCTGCTGGCATCCGTATTCATTGCGTCATTCGCTCACGCCCGGCTAGTTTCCCGAATCGCCGCGTCCCGACTCCCCGTCGTTGGAATGACTAGGCCCTGGCCGCGCAGTAAATTCGGATTATTCTGGCGCTAGACAACTGGCTAGAGTCGCGCAACGTCCCGGGATACGACTCGCGAACGAATCGCAAACGACTCACTAGTCCAGGTCAACTGCCATGATGGTGCGACTCGGAAGCATCCAGCGGCTGCTCTGACAGCCGAACAGCTTCGTGCGACAGCTTTCGACGGTTTCGTGTGGCAGCCAAGTCGTTGATCCGTGTGGACAGCTTCGTGTTAGTCCGGATTCATATGGGAGGGTTCATTGAGGTTCACCTCTAAGTCTGTCTGATACGAGAGACACTCATGACTACCTACCAGGAAAGGTTGCCAGGCGTGTCCAGCAGAGGGCAAGCCGCTTCCCCTGAAACGCTAGGTTGGGTTATTTTGGGATTGAATGAAAAGCAGCGGCCAAAACATCGTCCATGATGTTATTTCAGGAGTCACCATCGGGACAAGTTTGTGCCGGTCTTATCTTTGGCATCTGAAAGCTCTACGAACACGAACTTGGATCCTGTCATTCACATGATAATTGACCTCATAGTTCCTCGTGAGTCTTGCGCCGTTCTTGCCGTCGCGATGCACGAACTGCTTTGACAGATGCGGTGATACCTTGCACCACCTTTCAGTCTTACGCGAGAGCCTGCACGTCATGAGCTGTCAATCTGGAGTGCAGACGACATACGTTGTCGAAAATGGAGAGTGGATATTTGCAATCTTTGATTGTAGCTAGAGACTTCATATCAACAGGTTGATCTGATCAACTACCCGGGCATTGATGTGTCGCCCTCGGCTCTTTGATCCCCGAAGCCGTTGTCCCCCTTTGCTTCTATCAGCTGACCTCGATACACATCGTCCTCCCCGACAAGAGAATCTGTCGCAATCTGAAACCAGTTCCTCCTCTTCCGGATAACGTCAACATCCACCGATTGAAACCCCAAGACTGTTGACTAAGAGCCTTCCAAGCGACCACCGTTGTTCAGGGGTCAAGTGATGTCGTCCAACAATCATTGGTCGAAAAAAAGGGGTATTCGATCGGGCAGACCATCGGTTGGCTGACTAAGGTATGCGCACCCCTTTTTCAGTGATAGGGGGAGGAATTGACCTCATTCTTCAATTCTCTTGTGTCTTATATTCCCATTCCGTGTCGGCTTCGTGTCTCTTCAACGTTTCGCGAGCTTCGAGTACGGGTTCATGAGGACCTCTCGGACTGGCTCTAGCTCCACGGCAAAGCGCCCGTCACGCAGTTTCGAGACTCCGTGAAGCACAATGGCGGGATTGTGGTATTTGAACCTTTGAGAATCCCTTGTTAAATCCATTCGATAGTAATCCCTAGACGGGCAAAAGGGTAATGGGTTCAACTAACGGAGAAAGCGGGATATGGCAGGTCGAGAAGTGATGCAGCGCGAGTGTATCCTCAGCAGATTTCTGCCGCGATCGGTTGGATCCGATGAGAGCGTGCTTGACTCTTGAGTCTTAAGCAGCAACACGCCTGGCGACCAATTAGTTTTGGCTGTTGATCGGAGGACTCGGCCGTCGCCTACCAGTGCTTTCCTCATGGTTCGAAGTTCGAAGGCTTCACAGTTGGCCAGATTCGACTCTCGTGATTCGGAAAAGAAGTGGTGAAAGAAGTGACTGGAGAATGATTCCGTTTAGACCGGAATGGACATCAACCGAAGCACGCCTCAGCATCTCCAGAAAGTTCATCACTGGCCATGGTTCTGAAAAACTACAGTGTGAGAGTAAATCTCACATGATAGCCTCAGAACCCCTTAACGATATCATCACGGGCTGCTCTTTAAAGAGAGAGAACACAGTTCTAGCGTTGAACATGGTTCCCATAGAGAACATAATTCTCTAGGGACTCCACGAATGCGCGATCGTTCTCTATTTATACGCATACTTGAGCTCTTTTTCGCGGAATACTACGCTTAGCTTCTCCGTTGACTCTGCCCAATCCGAATATCAAGAATTACTTCGACTATCCCTACCCTTAGTCAGCGGAGATCGAGGGATAGTGAGGAGTTAGCAGGTGTATGAGTTTGCCCGTCTGGACTCTGCTTGGCAGTTCTCTGTACGTCATTTGTAACTCCCGATGAGAGATTTATTACAAGACGATGCGGTATTAATTTGAGTGTTTTCGTTGCGCGTTGGAGATTTCGTTGCTACCCTGCGGATGGATCTAGGCTCGTGTGTTTACTTTTACTTACACCGTTGGTAGACACGAGTATATCACAGTAACTCTGCTGTGATATAGGTATCAGTGATCTTTATATCTATCTATCTAGTATTTCTTAAGTTGAAAGATTAGTAGAGATTCCTAACATACCCCGTATTACTTTCGGTCTCCCGATCACGACAACACGTGCACCAACTTACACCAGATCTGGCCCGAATACCAAACAGTCAAACCGGGTGGTTGGACGAATCCAAAGAAGGGGCGTCTGTGGGATTCATTTAATTTAGGCAATAGCTTCGTTTGAGCCATTCCTTGGACCTTTCACGTAAACAAGGAAGTAAAGTACCCCACATGAGTCGCTATGAGTACAGCTTCCCTCCTCCAGCTACATCTTGTACTATGCCTGCTTCATCTACGTCGATGCTACATCCGGCCTACCGTTCCATCAACACGGTACACTTGATGGAAATAAGTCAAAGACTATACTCCTCGCTCGTGTCTATCGTCCCATGGTTGACAGACCTTTGAATATACGACATTGGTTCTCGCGGCGGCAGCATGTTGAACCATATGAATTCCCATCATGGCTTCATTATCGTGCTTAATGCAGCCTCCATCAACGCATATTCATCATGGGCACGCCAATCAGTCTTGGTCGCACAACATGAGAGCGGCTGTCCCGACTTCTTGGGGAAGGGTGATATCCCATAGTTCCCGCTGGCTTCACTGTTCTCGGTCTTGACTACTTTTGTCATCATACTGAATCCTGCATCTTCACTACTTGTAGAGTGCTCTCGATGCTTTATCGGCTCATCGCCCACAGCAGGTTCAACACAGCAGTGATACAAAGTGATCAGTCGAGTAGAGTACGAGTTAACTGACAAAATTGACTGGTTGACTTTATTTACACTCGGCGCTGCACGGCAGACTGTTGGAGGCATGGCTGGTCTCCCAGGCTGCTGTCCAGGCCATGTAAGTATAAGCTCGATTCTTTCCTGTCTACGAATGTAACAATGGGTTCAGCAGGTTTCCAACCTGGTGCTCGAACGCGGGGATAAGCACATCCGTGAAAGCTACACACGAGAAAAGCTGGCCATCAAACGACTGTCAACATCCCAATTGCCGATGAATGAATGCCACATAAATCTCACTATCGCGCAAGAAAGCCCAAGCCTCGATCGATCTGACTATTATCATCACAGAGGGTCTCAGTCCCACGCATACATGCTCGAGAAACTCAACATCAAGGGACCGGACAAAAAACTCGATGTTGATCTTGCCAACTTGTTCGAGCCTCGTCTCGTTAACTACAGACCTGTCGAACCGCGACGCATCCTCATTCGAGGTCATCCCGGCTTCGGGAAGTCCGTCTTGTGCAAGAAGATTGTGCATGATTTTGTTCATGGTCAGCTGTGGGATAGTCACTTCACACGCTTGCTTTGGATACCCCTGCGGAATCTGCTGCGATACCGAGATATCATTAGCGTTAGGGATCTTCTTCGCAGGGAGTTCTTCCAGCAATACGATGATGCAGAATCAGTGCTTAATGAGCTCGATTGTGAAATCTCGCACGGCGGCAGTCTTTTCCTTCTGGAAGGACTCGATGAGATTCGGAAGCATCTCGAACCTGATGGCCATTTGTATGGACTCGTCCGGGAGTTGGTCAACCAACCTTATGTCATCGTCACGTCTCGGCCGTTTATAAAGCTTCCGGGGGACTGGAGACCCTTTGATCTGGAGTTGGAGACTGTTGGATTCTACCCGGATCAGGTCACGCAGTACGTTCGGCATGTGACCAGAACGGACGCAGACACAGACCCCGTAAAAGGGGAGCAGAAGTGTCGGGAGATTCAGGACTTCCTCGATAAACACCCGCTCATAGGGGACCTTGTTCGCATACCGATTCAGCTGGATGCGTTGTGTCTGGTTTGGGATCAAGCCTCTTGCAAGGACGGGCTACAGACGATGAGCAATCTGTACCAAGTCATTGAGATGGAACTGTGGCGAAGAGACGCCTTTCGTCGAGGCTTGCTGGCATCGAGTGACTCTTCTTCACCGGATCAGATTGAAAGGCTTTTACAGGATGAGATTATCCTCCATGAGAAGCTGGCATTTGCCGGCTTGTTCAATGGCATCACAGTATTCGACGCCGAGACTCTCACGACTCTCCGCGTGCAAATAACGGGGAAAGACATCAATGATACGCTGCAAAGTTCCCCCTTTCTTCGTTCATCTGTCTACACATCTCAGAGAGATGCGAGTCGTCTTTACTACTTCTCTCACTTCACTCTGCAGGAATACTTTGCGGCGCGGTATCTCAGACGGAAGTGGGTTGGCAACGAGGACATCGAGCTTCACAGCCTGACTGGTGGCGCGAAAGAGAGTCTACATCCCATTGCGTTCCTCCATCGCTACAAGTACTCAAATAAATTTGAATTCGTATGGCGTTTTATGGCGGGCCTACTCGCTTCCGATCCTAATCATCTCACTCGCTTCTTTCAGTCTATCCAAGAACAGCCCCTTGATCTGTTGGGCCCCGCGCACCAACGCCTTCTCATGCGTTGCTTGTTCGAGATACCTGTCTCCGATAGTCCCATACGAAGACAAATCGAAGACCAACTAGCGAAATGGACGGTCTTCGGATACAGGTTCATCAACAGATTCCGCCCAGACGGTCCACTCCTAACAAGGGTGTTAAGTTCTTCCGGCAAATCAATGACACGCGCCTTGGGAATCGACTCCGAAATAGGATATAAGGGGTTCCTTGCCCGAGAGCTGGAGTTCCCTCTCGGCGCGGTGTTGAAGGTCCTACAAGAACTCGACGAGAGGCTGTCAAGCCATGTCCTGTCCTCCATGAATCCCCGGCCTGCTGTTTCTGCCAACGTCAGGGCCCTCATCGTCTCGTTGCTGCAAAGCCGACCGAATCGGGATATGGTGCTGAATATCCTATCGCATCTCTTGACTGAGGAGACCTTGTTAGGCGGACGAAGGAAATACTATCGTGTTAAGACGCCACCTAGTGCGCCGGGACCGCTACTGCCTGCAATTGTAGCGAGACTCGGAGATGAGGATGCGGATGTTAGGAAGGCTGTTTTGCGGGTTCTGTATTATCAGGCGACACTGACTGAAGAGATATTTGACGCCGTGGCGGCAAGACTCGATGATGAAGTGAAGGTTAGGGAGACGGCTATGAGTGTTCTCGGGGCACATAAAACACTGCCGGAAAGAATACTGCAGAGAGTAGTGGAGAGACTCGATGATGAGGAAGAATCTATGCGGAAGGGTACTTTGGATGTCCTCGAGTATCAGACAGAACTACCGCAAGGGATCCTTCGCACGCTGGCAGCGAGGCTCGAAGACGACGCTGTAGATATTCGGAAGGGTGTTTTGGGGGTTCTTAAGGGTCAAGCAAGACTACCGGAAGAGATACTCGAAGCCGTAGCAGCACGACTCGATGATGAAATAGACGTCAGGGAGATCTCAATGACTGTTCTCGAGAAATACCCCCCGCTGTCGGAATCGATACTTCGGAAAGTAGCCGCGAGACTCGATGACGAGGAAGCGTACATGCGGAAGCTCGCTACGAAGGTCCTGGAGCGTCAAGAAAGTCTTTCGGATGAGTTACTCCATCAGATAGCGGCGAGACTTGACGGTGAAGACCCCGTCATTCAGGACTTCGCAAAGAGGATCATCAGACGACAGTCGAAACTGCCAGAGGCGATAGGGGCTAGGCTCGAGGATACAGAGCCCGATGCAGTCCTTCGACCAAAGCTAACAAAATCCGTATCTAAACGTCCCGATAAACGTCCCGAAAAGAAAGTCGAAGACAAAGCCGCAGTAGAAGACTCCCATGAGGCACCTGCACACCCACCAGAAGAGCCCCTCGAAGCGATCATATCAAGCCTCGACGATTCCAATCCCAGCACGCGAGAAACCGCCCTCGAAAAACTAAAAACCCGATCCAAAACTCTCCCGGAAGTGGTCTTAACCGCCATCATAAACAAGCTCAACGACGCATCCATCCCCGTCCGGATCAGCGCTGCGCAGCTCTTATCCGAGGGACCTGACCTCTCAGAAAACCTACTCCTAGCGATAGCCGAGTTCCTCGCACACGCATGTCCCTGGACACGGGATTGCGCCTTGATGGCGCTGGAAAACCGACCCAACTTACCGGAAACCATTCTCCGAGCCGTGGCAAGCAGGGTTGGTGATGAGGATGGCGATGTTCGCCGGAAGACGCTTGAGATACTTCTGGACCAGCCAAAGTTACCGGAGTCCGTTGTCCCCGTTGTATGCGCGGTGTTTGGGTGGTCGTCGACGGAGATTAAGAGGAGTTGTAGTGTGTTGATAAGGATGGTGAAGAAGTTCCCGGCGCTTGTGGTTTTCGCTTCGAGGGGGGGGATTAAGGGGTTTTTTGAGCTCCTGTTACGAGGGAGTTTTAAACAGAGTATCGTTTGGTGGTATGGGGAGGGGAAGATGCGTTTGAGTATTGATGATGTTTTTGTGGAATATGAATGTGAGGATCTGGGGCGTTTGATCAGGGGGTTTGGATTTGATGTCCCTGATTATGGGCAAAAGGGGCCCGCGGTAATAGGTGAACACGGGCAGTAGGATATGGATGAATGGATGGTCAGGGAATTGTTGAATCTGCTGTGTTGACAAAGTGAGCGATACCATGTCTCTTACACGTGCGTATGAATCTGGTCGTATCTGGATCTCGGGCAGCAACTTTTCACATGACTCACCCTGCTTTCCTTAAGCACCAAAGGGTCCATCATATTCCTTCCTACATTACTCTTTCTTGCTAAGAGAGTCAAATCACTAGTCTCACCTCTGTGGTCTGAATAAAAGTCTCCTTCTTCTTCCTTTCTATATACTGACTAAACGCCGTAGTCCGCGGTCGAGATCGATCGGAAGCCAATTGCGAGATATCTGGCCAATCAGACTCGTGGTTCTCTCCACTGGTGAATAGAATGTGAATATACCCTATATGAGTAAACGAAGAGGTAGGTATAAGGCCCGGGTTGTTTGGTATAGTGTTTGGTAGGGGATTGCCGATCCCGTCGGACGGGGGGATTCCAGACCTGGAGCATTCCGGCGTCTTCCTCTACCCTCTACCCTCTACCTATCTATCCCGTGTTTACTCACCTTCCCATCTCCGGGTTACTTTTGCCCACCCATCTACAACCTAGCTTAGCTTCCTAGTAATCATCACCCATAGCGTAGCTCGTGAAGTAGGTTCTGCTAATCGGCCGGGTTTACGCTGCGATGGAGATCCCCGTGGTATCTACCGTACGAAGTATCGTATATGGAGACACATCCTAGGCTCCGTTATGGGGTCGCATTCGCTTATTGAAATGGTAGGAAGGGAGGTAGGATTTCAGCTCTCGGCGAAAGTCTGGAGGCAAAATACTCCGATCACGACTACGACGCTGAGGAATCCTTGATTTACCGATTCCGTACCGCGGTTATGTTCGGAGGAGGTATTAAGATCTGACATGCCGTTGGAGTGGATGTGTACTAGGGGGTAGTGATACGTGTGATTTCAGCTGAAGAGGAAAAAAAAGATAAAGAGGATTCGAGGTGATATTTACAAGGATCGTTTGTAGGATTAGTGAACACGAAGACAGGGAGATAGGTGGCGTGATGGAACTTTTGGAACAGGACTGACGTGTCCTGGGGTTAAGAGATAGGTAGGAATGAAGCGAGCTCATCGTCCAGTAAACATCACAACTCAGAAGCAGAATGAACAATCATCCATTGTATACACCGACCACTAGGTATATCCCGTCTACAACACTCATTCAGCCATCATCACATGTGATTTTGCAAAAGCCGCTAGCAATACATACATATAAACGTAGAATTGTTTGTTCAATACCTATGTAAGTAAGTAAATAAAATCAACAAGGTATACCACGTATTATCTTCTCTAAAGCTTGGTCTTGATCTTAGAAGCAGCCTCGTTAATCTCAGCATACATCCGGTCGATTTCGGCCTTGTATTTCCGGCCCGTCTGCGGTCTCTTGAGTTTGAGGCTGTTGTATGTTAGCAATGCATTGATTGAAATAAGGGGGAAGGGGGCTTACGTAGGAGTCAACAGCTCATTGTCAATACTGAAGGGCTCAACGTCCAAAACACAGTTCTTCACGCGCTCGTAACCGTTAAACTTGTGGTTTCTGCCAATATCATCCAAGTGCTTGATGACGGCCTTGATCACCCGTCGGTCCTTGCAAGCCGTCTTGACAGCCGCTACATCTTCGGGCGCAATCGTCTCCTTCAGAACTTCACTGGCAAAAGGGGCGAAGTGGACGGGGTCCACGCCGAAGATAGCGACGAGCGTAGACTGGGTGCCCTCGCCGTGCACGTACGCCATGGCGATCAGGTTGGAGTTGCCCATGTAGACGTTCTCGATGCGCTCGGGTGAGATGTACTCGCCCTGCGACAACTTGAGGACGTTCTTCTTGCGGTCGATGATGCAGATGCGACCTAGTTCGTCCATCTCGGCAATATCACCCGTGTGGAACCATCCGTCGGGGTCGAGCGCCTTCCGCGTCTCAGCTTCGTTCTTGTAGTACTCACGGAAAACGGATGTGCCCCTGAGAAGCAGTTCGCCGCGTGGCCGGGGCGTGTCCGTTACCAGGTAGTCTAGATCCGGTTGAGACTCGAGGCAGATCTCAGTCGAGGGCAAGGGGGGACCGTTGTTGCCTGTGGAGAAGTCGCCTTCCATTTGACACGATGTCGAGGCATACGACTCGGTCAGACCGTAGCCCGAGAGGAAGTCACTGGCGAACGCGGCCCGGAGGAAGCGCTGGACGCCGGGATCTAACTGCGCACTTCCGCTGATCATGCAACGACACCTGTCCATGCCCACGGCAGCCCGAACTTTCGGAGTCCAGATGCGGTCATAGAGGATGTGCTTGTTGTGAGCTTTGCCAGCAGGAAGATCCATGCTGGCCAACTTAGTATCGATCACTTTGCGCGAGAGCGTGCCTCGCACTCCGTCGGCTTCAATGGTCTGAGCACGGAGACCCGTGTTGAACCGGTTGAATAGACGAGGAACCGAGGGGAAGCCGGTAGGCTTGAGAATCTTCAAGTCGTCGACAATCTCCGCCATGTTACCGTGGAAGTAACCTATCGCACAGCCTTCTGCCAGCGCACTCTGGTCAACAAGTCGGCCATAGATATGAGCTACGGGCAGATACGAAATGGATACATCCTTGGCAGAGTATCGGTAAGTGCCCCGGCCAGCAGCAATACCGGCTACACAGTTAGCGTGCGTCAACACGACACCCTTGGGGTCGCCAGTGGTACCCGAGGTGTAGTTGATGGTGATGATATCTTCGGGCCGAGGAGGGCGCGGAGGGTGGGCGGCCTTGGCACCGATCTTCTCCACCTCATCGAAGGACAGAATCTGGATTCCGCTTGCCTCGGCAAGGGAGTTCAATAGAGCACTCTTGGAATAACCCTCCGGCTCACCTGCGTCTAGCGGATCCATGCAGACGATCATCTTCAGGTGGGGAACCCGCGGGGCAAGAGCCAGCAGAAGTGGGATGTGAGGAAGCGAGGTGATCACACAGCGAAGCTCGGCATGCTTGATGATGAACTCAGACGTATCGGGTCCGAGTGTCTCGTACAGAGCAACGCCGAAGAAGGACTGCGTGATCAGGCCGATATCTGTGTGTAAGTCCAACGGGTTAGTGGTGTAAAGGGGGGAAACTGAGCCCAAAAAAATACAAATAAAAAATAAAAAAGATGGATGGCTAACCCGCGATCTGCCACTCAGCACGGTTCTGGCTCCAGAGACCGATACCGTGGTTCCCTGGCGGAACACCGAGGCGGCGATGAAGCTCGAAAATACCCGATCCGAAATTCTTCGCACGGGCAGCTACCTCGCCGTACGTGATCCAGCTGTATTCGTCATCCCAGCTCTTCGTGATCGGGTTCCAGTGGCGCGTGCCCAAGCATTTGTTGTTAGCATGGACCTTGACGCTCTGTTCGAACACCTGGTAGAACGTGCGGATTTCTGGGTTGAAGGTGCCCAGCAGAGGCCTGTCCTTGAACAGCCAGTGACGGTAGATAGGCGAGCGGCCCTCACGCTCGGTGCCAGGGACAGGAACAGAATAGGGCGTGCCCGGCGGCGGAGGTGTTGACACCTCCTTGAGCAAGGCTGCAGCTTGCGCTTGTGCCGTCATTGCGCGCAGACGAGGTCCCGAGCCCGGACAGCAACAGGAAGATCACAGACGTATTATTGCGACGGGTTGCGAGGACAGGATGGAGCTATCCCCGGCGAGTGACAATGGCAGGTCGTCCAGGCAGTGCACTCTCTCTACGAAAGGAGCGTGCAAGCGTGCGAGCAAGTTGCAGTGTTCGACGGCGTATGAGAAAGACGGAAGGGGAGGGTATGGAAGGTTGCGACAAGTACGAGTAAACTGACTGCTGCTGGAATCGTTCATTCCAACCATTTTAGCGTCGCTCGCAAGGGCCGGCCAGGTTCAGGCCAAACCGAGGTTTCTCTGGATTCGACCTAGTGTCGTCGACTAGCCGGTGCCGCTAGGTGCTAGCGGCAGGTGCGATTGGCGTTTTAATTGAAGATCCGATTACGTAAGTGCATCGGCGGCCCACTCTGGGGGGGGGGTGGTCCGATAATCAGTGAGGGGTGTCGGGTAAGCTGTTCCCGTTTCTCTGGACGGAGGCCTGAACGTGAATAACCGACGCTTCACCTTCCCTATATCAACACGTTCGAATCCTGTCAAAAAACAGTCTGTACCTGCAGCAGTGTGCATTCCGTGCCAGGTCAATTGTCGGATCAGTTGCGAATCTGCTCTAGCTAACACACATGCTAAGCAACCCGCGATTTCTTATACCCATAGCCCAGCACCTACTCGTGCTTGTTCTCGCAATACGAAACGAGTGGTGTGAGTGATCCTGTCGTTAGTCTTCCCAACACGACACATCATACTGACGAAAATCAGAAGAGATAATATGTAATGCCCTTATTACAGTGAGGCCGCCACGAAGTTTGAGCTCGTATGCTGACGACTTCCGCTCTGAAGTCTCACCGTTCGCGAGGACACGGGTTGCGTGGTGCGACGAAAGTGCCAGCATCGCTGCCACTACCGACCCATAGTGTACGAGTTGTAGTCGGCAAATGGGCTGTGCAACTGACACTCATAGCCGAGGACTATACTGACTCCCTGCGCTCGTCTCGAGTAGCCTCACCAGCCGACTATCTCTGGCTAGTGGTATGGAAAACTCGCCTATCAGTGAAATGACTCGGACACCTTGATGTCGCCGCACATGCGGCTTGCCTGCAAAGGTTCTAGCACACCAAGCCTTGAGATTTTAGCATTGCTACAAATGACCCCCGAGACTTGTCGCTGTACCTATCGTAAGAGTCGTGACAACCGAGGGCTTGGCACTAACCAAATCCTCGCACAGATCGCCCAATTCTTTTCATTATGGGTGTTGTTGGGATGTGCTGGGTCTGTTTCGTCATCTTCACAGCTCGATTTCAAGTCGACTTGAGAAGTAGCAGTTCGATTCAATTGAACTACGAGTTGTTGACAAGAATCTCGGAGCGAATCAACTCAGCTTGCAATGACTGAATAATTCGCATCCGCGGACTTGACCGACAAGACCTTTTGCTACAATTAAATCTTCTCCCTTGGCGGCGGCAATCACGCATTACTGTCTCTGCTGTCAGTGCCAATGGAAAGCCGTTGACTGCATACCGAATTGGCGGAGAGGTTGTTGGGAACCTGCCTCTGAACCGCACAATGGATGATGCTGGGAGCGGCGTTTCCAAGGTAACCAAGCAGGCAGCAACCACACGAACTCGTGATAGCAAACCAATTGAGGTTGAGAAGAGAGAAAATCCCATTGAATATGAAATTGCTGGGCCGTGATCTTCCATAACAACGAACTGTTTGTTTATTTGAGTAAAATGGCAATGGATAAGTCGATTCTACGCAGTCTCACCACGGAGGGCCCAATGACACAAACCAGGTACCGTGCCTAGAATCTGTCAATACTGTACTGTAGACTGTGCGCCTGCCAGATGGGCACGAGGCGCTCTAATGACGGATAGGTCGCTAGCGTGGCCGCGGGAACGGAGGGTGCGCGTCATCTGTCGTGCTTAGGCTCATCCTACTTTACCACTTCCAGCAGTCGCGTCTCAATATCGTGAACAAATACGGCCAGCGCGTAGCTGGGATGAAGCGCGACGAGCTGCAACAATGAAGACTACAGGGGGGGTCCACGACTCAACAAGACGTCAGAGAAATTGGGTTTCTCCGTTTTGGCGGGATCGAACTATGTTTCAGAACTCCAACAGTTATTGGAAAATACTAGGGAGATTTGGCCGGACTTAAACTTGGTGGGCAGGTATCAAGCTTCTTGAGGTCGAGGTTACTATTCACAACCCAGGATTCGAGAGGAGTACGAGTGCTCCTAAACAGACGTGAATTCGAGGTGGTGATGTTTGGAATGTTTGGAGTGTTTAAATGAGGATTTCTCATGAATAGAGGTAGGTAGATATGATCATTTTGAAGAAGATATCAAGAACTTGACAATACCTTATAACTGCATATCTGGTATATTATATATATAAGACAGCATCACAGAGATATTTTACAATAATAAATATTATAAATTAATATAATCATACAATGCTGTAAGTGATATGCAAATATCAGCCATCATGGATCATATATGACATATATTGATATATGTTCATTTCTTGATGATGTCACGAGTGACAAATTACGGACCAGTATAATATGATATTTTGCAAGTTTTAGAGATATAATACATCTAAATTCTGGTATAATAGCAATAGTGACATCATTCTCACGTAATATTTGTATTGTTCAACTTCTAAATTCATCGTACGATGTGATGTGATATTGCGTCGCAATTATATAGATATATTGTAACAAATATGTCATAATATCTATACAATAGCTTCCACATATGTATGTAGTGAAATTACGTTTAATTGCATATTTTATCATACTCCGATATAAAGAGATATGTGTATTCATATACGCGCATATGCGGGATATGATCATAACGTGAGCTCCGATAACTACTTAATGCGCCAAAATCTCCACCCAAGCAGAAATTTCACTCTCTATCTAAAAGAAATCTTTCAAGAAGTCCACATATGAGCTTTTTGATCACTCTTAACTCAAAAAATCATGTTTTGAAAAGCCTTTAGTGGTTGTTTCACTTATCCCCACTTCTTTTTCTCAAAACCAGCCCTCTAATGCTTTTTACCTCTAACACCACCATCTAAAGCGCGTAATAACCTGCTGCTATAAAAGTCGTGGTCAGAATGGCAACCCATGAGTTGTCAGGAACCGCTACAGCAACGCAGGAAGTCATTGATCTCACTGGCGACGGCGGTGTTGCTGTTGACAATTTTCCCTTTCCGCTTGTTCATTTGCCTGTGCTGCCCGGCCCGGGTTCGCGTCCTCTGGAACACCCTAGCTTGGCGGCGTTATCGCGAGATAGCAAGACGATCTCCAGCTCGTCAAATGTCACAACTCCCCGACTGGTGGCACGGCCTGGCCCCGAGGGACATAGTCGTCCGACGAAGCGGCGTCGAATAATAGTCGAGCTTGCTTCGCCGGAACCTAGCGACGAGAATTCACAGCGGCGGGAACGCGTCGCAGCCGCGCTAGGGAAGTGCTTGGAAGAGCAGGTCTTCCCCCACATCGAACGAGCCACCGAGACGCTTCCATCCGACATCTACGACTTGGACAGACTGGGAGCTACAGTGATTCGGACTGTAGTGGACAAAGAGTTCGAACGCCATTACGATGAGGGAGGCGGCCGACTGTCTGCCTCAGCAGAATTGGCCATAGCGGCGGGCGTCCGTACTCTCGTGACCCAGTTCGCATCTGGCCCGGTACGTGCTCGGCAATAGAACGGACGGTCTGGAGAAGACCTAGTTGATGCTAATTACCGTGACCAGGATTATCTTCATGCTCCGCCGAAGCCGCCTGTTGTCCCCGATCCCGAGTCCGCTTCCGTGCCCGCCGCCACGCCTGCCCCGATGGTCCTACCCTCAATAGAGAAGGACGTGGATGTCAATGGTGACGGGGATAGAGATGGCGAGAAAGGTGCAGTCGACCTTGACACGGCCAGTGGCGCGAGCGAGTACTTTGATGGCCTCGCAAACGGCAACAAGCCCGCTGCCCACCCCATAAAGCGCGAAGACTCGTCTCCGCCTTCGCCGAAAGGACAGGATGAGGAAGAAAAATTACTCTCGCTGCACGAACTACGTTCAAGAGCCAAGGCGAGTCGGTGGCAGTCTGGAAAGTCGTCTACTGCGGTCTTCCCGGCTTCAACACGGCCTCGTTCATTTGGCCTGCCCATACGACCGTATGCATCAGCACCAGTTCGACAGCAAATCGCGTCTGGCGTCGAGAGCATCGTTCTACCTCCTCAGTTTCAGAGCTCGTTGGACTCACAGCCGTCGTCTCAGGTTTTCCACGTCGACTTCAGTTACGCTGAGATCCACTATCTACGACAATTGGCCAGAACGCTCTACGGCAAACCGGTTGCTGATGGCACCAGAACGACACTGCGAGACCTTCGCAACATTCTTAAGAAGGCGCCCAAGATGAAGGCCAGCATCGTCAGAGTGCACTCGACCGGTTATCTTGGCCATGAACCCCCACCCGTGTCACTCACGAAGCGCTCGTCGATTGACATCATTAACTTCCTCAATGACCTGTACAGCAGGAGATTGAATGCCATCCCACAGTCGCTGTTCGTGGAGTACGCTGATCCCGTGGCAAAGAGTGAGGCCATTCGAGCCAACGTCCTCCCGTCCTTACTCCTGTCCCGGGAGATCACTGGTCGCCGGCTTGGCACCGCTCGCTCATACCAGAATTTCACGGCATCTGTCAAAAGTAACCGGGAAGACCATCTCGAGCCGCAGGTGGAGTGGACGAATTGCGCCGGCGATATTATGACTGTTAGCTGGCTGTCAGACACCGACTTTGTTTGCGGGACAACGACCCATTCGGATTCGCGAAATCAGCAGTACAACAAGCCTGGCAATCTTCTGCTCGGATCGATCGTGTCCAACACGTTACAAGCCTACCCAGACCATCGTATTGTGCGCCCGGTGGTAGAGAGTGGAGAGAATGCCCTAGATTCGATGGTGGCAAGTCAAGATCCGTGGCTTTACACGTCTGTAGTCTCCTCGGATTACGATGCAACCTGCGGCCTTGGCTTTACTTCTGGCTTTGACAACACTGTAAAAACCTGGAAGCTTGAGAATGGATCGATGAAAGCTCTGGGCACATGGAAGCACGAAGGACGCGTCAACTTCGTTGTTGCGTCGAAAAACGGTACGGGTACTATCGCTACGGCAGCAGATGTCTCGGCCAACGCTGTCAGAGTCTATCACCTTGACAAGTCCAATATACCGGGCAGCCCCTACGAGTCGTACTCTTGTGCACGAGTACACGATGAGGACTACGTTCCTTCAGACAAGTGGGCTTACTTTCCAGCCGCCATCCGATGGGGCCGGGCTCCCGAAGTGACCCATCTGCTCCTTGTGGGATATTCCCCTCGAAGCATCAGCGGCGATGATGATGGCGAAATACCTGAAGATAAGGTGAACTCCGGAGAGCTCTGCCTTTGGGACACTATCACCAGGACCCAGATCAAGGTCAACACAGCCAAAACGCAGAACGTTTTTGAGCTCGCATGGCATCCTACTGGTTCTTCATTTGCAGCTTGCACATCAGCAACCCTGCGTGCCTCTATCGAAGGTAATGAAGCGACTATTCAGTATGCTAAGACTCAAGTTCGCATTTTCGAAATGAACAAGGAAACGAGGCAATATGTTGCCATCAAAACCCTCGATTGCCCGGCAATCGATATTAACGAGCTCTCCATAATGTAATTATATCCATGACACCAATCCTTTCAGCAACTGACACGGAAGCAGGCCGAACAGTATGCTCTACTCTTATGTAGCGGCAGCAGCCACCAATGGCAAGGTGTACGTGTGGGACACGGCAGGGAGCGACGTGCCCATGTGTGTCCTCGAGCATGGCGGTAAGCTTGGCTGTAATACCTACCCGTGCATTAGATCTGGCTAACAGGACGCAGCACCTGTCGAAGAGCTCCTCGGTGAGCGAGACCGGGAAGATGTTGGTGTCAAGTTTGCCGAATGGGCAACTACAGCAGATCGTCTCTATACTGGCTCATCTGATGGCGTTGTCAAGGTTTGGAATATTCGTCAGGGCACTCTCGTCAAGGACTTGATCGAAGCCGCAGGCCCTATTACCTGCGGAACATTCAGTCCGGACCATACCAAGTTGGTTATTGGAGATGGCAGTGGGCGAGTCTACCTTCTTGGTTTGGAGAATCCCGAGGATGAAGACTTGCCACCCGCGCCAGCTAATTCGTCTGACTTCTTGAATGTACAGACGAACGGCGGCAAGCGTGCCATTCGCCGACCGAGACCATTCCTACCACATCCCGAACCGCCGCCGCCCGGTGCGGAGCTTTTCGAGATGCCGGTTAATAGCCTGATGGAAGGTCAGAAGACGGCGAATTACTACTTGAACAGTGCTCAACTCGTCCTGCATCCGGACCCGACGGTAGGTGTTGTGCAAGGCAGGAATTACGCACAAACCGGCCTGTACCGGGCGGAGGCACATATCAACGAAGCTCCCCACGAGCCCTTGCTACCTTCGTTCGAGAGTCAACAACAGGGCTTCCAACGGCTGGAACGCCAGGCTCGTCGCAGGACATGGTTACGAAGACCATTCAGCACGAAGCAGAATGGGCAGAAAGAAAACAGTAGTGCTGATCAACCGTCACTCTCGATTCTCCCGTTGCAGTCAGAAGAAGTAGCTGACAACTTGGATCCTGCCACCTTGCTGGAGCTGACTGCGGAAAGGGCCGAAATTGACGATCGCCTGTTTGATTTCGACTATGAGACTAGTATCTATGACAGTGATGAGGATAATAATGAGGAGGAGGATGCTGAGGGCGATGTTGATGTCGATGTAGTGATGGGATAGAGAGAGAGAGAGAGAGAAAGAGAAAGAGAGTCGTTTCTCATGTTAGTTTGTCTGTCGCGAAACACACCAGAAACGAAACGGACATGTCAATGCAGCCGCCGTGTGTGTAGGCTGGTATCATACACAACAGGAGAAGTAAGAGAGAGAGACAGAAAGAGAGAGAGAGGTATTCACCACAAACCCTACCCTTAGCAATTCAGATAGTTAAATATTGAATGAAGAGACAACGAGAATGGATTTCACCACCACCATCATGAGAGAAAAGAAGAAATTCGGAATTTGTTCTAGTGACTGGGTGATCTATGAAAAAAGTGAGCCTACGGGGATAATTGGAGAAGAAGGAACCGAAAGGGGGGTTCAATCCAGTCCTCCAGCCCAGACCGACGACACTGTTAAGCAAAGCAAATAAGGAAAGAAGATAGCCTACGAGGGATGTTTTAGTGGCTGCTTGACTTGACGATTTGTTTTACCTACAAGTTTATCAGAACGAGAAAAGGAGCCTACGAGGATGACTTAACGGAAAATTCAAGAGAACGAGAACGGATTTCCACCAATATCACCATCAAGCAAAGCATGCACAGAAAGAAAAGAATCTACGAGGAAAATTCGTTTTCAGTGACTGGTCTTATATTTGACGATTGTTTACCTACAACAAGGTGATGATCAGAACGAAAAAAAAAGGGAGCCTACAGGGAAAACATGACGAAGGAATGAAGGAGAATCGAAAAAGGGGGCCGCGGTCATCACAACAGTCCCGTCCAGTCCAGTCCAGTCCGACAAGCCCCAGACCGACGACACAGACAAAGATAGATAGAGAAACCCCATCCGTCCCATCCCATCCCGTCCTGTTTTTCCGTTTTGAGATTTTTGGTGCGAACCCGAGTCAAGAGAAAAAATAGAACCCAGTTCGCTTCCCACCCCTTTCTGTCTGTCTCTCGTCCTCGAAGAAGAAAGAAGCCCCCGTGATAGCCCGTAAAACCTCTCTCTTCTCTCTCTCGTACACTTCAGCTAAGCCAGCGCACCAGTTCGACCAGATCCCGTGAAAGATCCGGACACACAAAATGCACCTTTTTCCGCCCCCCAACGCCGAATCCATGCAAATCCCACACGAGGTGTTGGTGTGTGCGGTCCGCACGATGCATGGCACTACGCAATGCTGCAAAGTTTGTACATGCCAGTTCTGCTAAAAAAAAAAGAAAAAGCTCATCGTCAAATTTTGCCAGGGGATCGTGTGCCGGTCTAGCCAGTTCCGTTGTACTGATCGGGGGGAGGAAAAGCGAATCCGGGGGGGTAGAGTGGCATGCCGTTAGGACCTGTTCCAATGCCAAACGGGAACTGCGGGAAGGTAGTTTGTCCTTGTGACTGATCGTTGGAAGAGCTATTGTCCTGACGTTGGTCCTTCTTGCTTCGCCAACGCCCATGGTCGTCATCATCACGACTGGACTTGGGACCATGGCGACCGCCCTTGTCGGTCTGCATGCGACGGCTGATGGCCTTGGATGACACGCCGGCTCCTATTTCTATATCGGGCTCCTCCACCACCAGTCCGGTCTCGATCGGTTGGCCACCGCTACCGCCGTATTCGGCAGTCAACATCCACTTGCGGTCAGCATCGGTCAGTTTGGAGATAGGGATGACACTGATGCCAGTCTGGTAATCGCTGCAATCACGCGGACCAAAGCCAACTCCCCAGCGAGTCTATCATTCATGTTAGCACACAAGGCCAGTTGAAACTCATATCGACTCAACTTACTCGGAAACTGCCGCTCTCCATCGCTTCCTTGGCATGAACCGCGTCTCTGCGGGTGACCATCTTCACGAAGGCATGGCGCTTGTCCTTGTTCACGATACAGGTCTGCACTTGGCCATGGCGGCCAAAAACGGAGCGGAGTTCGGGCTCGGAGCAACTGTAGTATGCAGTTAGCATGGCACTAACTAGTGCAAGGGGATCGATGGAAGAACACTTACGTCACGCCTCCAACGAAAAGAGTTCTGCTCAAGACTGGAAAAGAGTTAGCGTTGCTGTTATCCCTGTTTTTCGAAGCTCTGCCGGATGACACATACCCTTGATGTGGCCCTGCGGCAGGGTTCTATCGTAGTCAACCCATTTGGCACCACCCGGGCGGGGGTAGTCCTGCGGAGGGGTGGGGCTGCGGCCACGGCGGCCAGGAGGGCTACGTTGGCGGTAGTCTGTACCTCTGCCACGGCGATCACGGTCGTTGAGGCGGCCGCCAGGCGAGTCGGATCCAAAGTCGCCGTAGTCTCGTCCACGCTGGTCCCAATGACGGGGCGGAGAACGAGATCGCGACCTATCATGATATCTATGGGGCGATCTCTGGTTGTAGCTACGGTCACGTGACTCATCTTGTCGGTAGCCCTCCTGACCCCATGAACTACTACCATAGGGCTGTTGGCCCTGCTGCATCGGAGGTTGCGAGGGCATGGCACCCGGGACAGGTTGGCCAGAGGCAGCTCCCACAACATTCTGCTGAATTCCAGCAATAATCAGGGGTATCTTGTCCGCTGGGACGCCCTGGTCCGACAACAGCTTGATCAGCATTACTTGCTGCTGGACGCTGGGGTCTATACTAGCAGCAGCTGGCGCCGCCGGTGCTGCACTAGGAACCATGCTAGGGAATCCGGACGGTTGATTACTTGCAGTCACCGAAGGTACAAAGGGCTGACTTTGAGTTTGGGCCTGCGGTTGGACCTGCGGGGCATAAGAGAAGGGCAGGCCGGGGACATTTACAGGGGTGGCCACTGCCGGGAAGGCAGCCGGCGCAGGCGTCGAGACCTGACCATGTGCTGCCTGCAACGGCTGTTGAGCTACGCCACTGAGCTGTGTAGTTGGTACGTTATAAGGGTTAGCTGCCGCCGCCGCCGCTGCTGCGGCTGCTGCCGCTGCGGCTGCGGTGACCGGAGGGAGGGCGGGCGGAGCAGACACGTTCTGCCGCGCAATGTTTGCCAGGGCCTCCATGATGGCATTAGGGCCCTCCATAACGGGTGACTTGGCCTCGGATAGGCCGGGAAGCCCGTTGCCGGGAGGGGGGCTGCCTACGGGCGTGGTAGACTCGCCTATAGATGCGGGACACAAATCAGATACACGAACCAGCAACGGGGTGTGAGACGTTGTCAGACGCCCAACGTCTCGGCGGGAATCAGAAGAAGACCTACTTGGAACGACTGGCGCGTTGAGTTTCTGCCTGAACGATTCGATCATCGGCATCGGGAATGTCTGACCCTTGTCCCAGATTTCAACGAGCTTCTTAATTTTCTCCTACTCACAGGGGTTAGGCAAACCGACTTCAGAAATCAACAACGGCGCATATAACCAAACCAAACCACCGAAATAGGACCAACGGCTATGAATGCCGACAGTCCCATAAGCAGCTTTGGTTGGCATGGCTAACTGGCGGCGCACACCGAGACTACGGCGCGTACGCGAGGAAATATAACATGAGTGAGTATGCGAGTTAGACGAGAGCGTACCTTTTGTTCAGCTGGGGCATTCTGAATTATGTCATTCATGAGGACAGGCAATAGCTCCGTTACTCTATGGACGCCGGCGGCGTACGTGCCGTCTTGTGCAGAGCTATTGATGGCCTGGCCCAGGTGTTTGGCCTGGTCAATCCATTTGCGCGTTACAGAATCTACAACATAGAGCACTCCCAGTTTGTGAGTGGCCGGGGTCTTTTTGAAGTGAGTGTAGATCTTCTGAATGAGCACGGACTCGGACTACAGGCAAGAGCGTCGGGTTAGCATAGTGACAAGCATCGTTTTGCGCAGGATGCGAAGTCTCCTCTTACCTGCACGTTATTAACGCAGAGAGCGGTTAGTGAGGTGATACGCGATCCTGAGACTCCGGGCGGCTTGAGGTTCTGCATGGCACTGAGGCCTGCCTCCAGATCTGCTACTGCCGACGACATGGTGCCGGGCTATCTCTTGACTACTGCGATGACAGATTATACGCGGCTAGGCAAGAATAGTAGTAGGTAGTAGTAGTAGTAGTATCGCAAGCTCTGTCGGACCTCACCGAGACGAGCAGAGATGTTCTAGCACGCTGGTGACTACTGTTTATGAACGAGATGTACGAGGACACTTTGGTATAGCGTTGTTACAGCCTGGATGGTCAAGTCTACCGATGGCGGTTGTCGCAAGATGGTTGCGCAGATCCAGGATGGTCCGTCGGGGAGTACCACGAGCGAATATTCTTCAGAGAGCTCGATGTATACGAACAGATGACCTTCTAGTCAAGGCTTAACGACGAGTCAACCTGCAAACCCCGTCAAGAGGAAGAGGAGCGAGCGATGAAGGTGAGGGAGGCGGCGGTGAGGAAGTTGCTGATGGATGATTCCTTCGGCTACTGGCACTGGGCCCGCCGGCCAAGTCGAGGCAAGACTTGCCGCGGGGATATACCTGAAGGGAGTCTAACGGGAAGATGCGATTCTTGCCGTCGGTGAACAGGGGGAGCAGGAGAACAGGAGGGGGAGATGTCAATGCTGCAGAAAAAGATATTCCCTAGCGTCTGTAGAGAGATATGATATCTGATGATATCAATGTCAGAGTCGATATGGCGACAGCGTCAAGAGTCGGCGTCGGCGATGGCGTCGAAGTCCGGCTATTGAATTGAAGTCCTTGACGAAGGCGGAAACAATTGCAGTCGACGCCGCGCTCGTAGTTGTATTGTGGCGGCGATTGTCGGTAGCGTTTGTCGTGGTGGTGGGCGAAATGAAGGGTGGAGGGAGTGGATGTGGTGAAGGATGGCGATGGTCGCGATGGAGAAAGCGATTGATGGATCGATGATTGTAAGAAAATGGGGGGAGGAAATGAGGGGAGCTCCTTGCCTACGCCCTGCAGAGAATTTCAATGCTGGGTGGAGCTAGTGTGGTGGAAGGTGCGGTACCTACTGTAGGTCCGACGGTGCGAAGCCAGTCGGGCAGTACCTAGGGTACTTCGGGACTTGTACCTGCCTGGAACAATGGCAGCTCGGACGCTGAGGGAACGAAGGATGCACACATGCCCAAGCTCCAATGACACGTGAACAGCCAATCAGCTTCCGAACTGTCAGGCGCTCATTAGTGATCAAGTCCCTTAGACCACCTGCACACCCTGGAACAGGCACACAACACACGCACCTAACCCTGCCGGAACTTGTTGGAACGTCTAAGGCACGGTACCTGTCACCTCATGTACCTCTTGTAATTGTACACACGGATTGCATGGACGTCAGCACGTTCACCTCTTGAATTCTGAGGTACGGATTACAAACGTCAAACTTACCTAAATAGTGAAACGAAACTGGTCAGGTACAGGCAGGAGCATTGAATCCGGATTATCCATGTACGGTAAGGGACTTACCTAAGATTGTCAACATTCATCAGAATGGCCTCTTGACAGGCGGATTATCGGATTACAGCGGATATGACTTGCAAGCGCCTCAGGTGGGCTTATCGTGGAGAGGTACCTAGGTACGCTACCGGTACCTCTGCCGCAGGGGTTGTCAACTTGTCCCGTGCCGCCCGCTTTATTCCCATGAGGTCAACTCGCTACTGACGGTTGTGTTTTCACTGTCAACTCCCAGGTCCCTGGCAACGTTACTACAGCTGCTCTTCTCTTCTCCGAGCTTCTGTTTGCTCTTGATCCATGATGAGTCTCTGTATATTTCGTGACAACACAATTGTCCATTGTAGGTAGGTAGGTAATCCGTATGTGATGCAATTCGTAAATTGGCCATCGGATATGTATGGACTTACCAAGCTGAGAGCTTGCAACAGAATTTGGCGCGGGACTTCACCTGCACTGACACCTGTGGTGGCTTGTACGGAGTAGGAATTCCGTATTGCGTATTGCGTACGGTCATTGAGATACTTCTGTTGGAAGTAGTGATCAGATCTATAGATACTTCATGATAAATGAGTAATTCGTGCTACCTAGATGTATCCTTATGCCCTCCTCTACTTGTGATAGCTGTTCCTCATACGGGTAAGACACCGTCGGTTGAGAAGGCATCGCGGGTTCCCCAAGCCCGAGGGCATACCCACTCGAGCTTCCTATTGGCTGGTTGTTTTCCCGTCCGACCGGAAGTCCTGTCGTCTTTTTACCTTGGTACTAACAGGGACCTAAACCGCTTTTGAGTGATTTCTACAAGATCTTTTTTTCTCTCCTCCTCTCTCCATTCTCCTCCGAGTTTCATTTGTCACTCCTGCTGCCCCTCTTGTCCTGACTCCTCATCAGTTTAGTGTTCGTGTCTTGACATTACATCACAATACAGCATGGCTTCAACTCTTCGTCTGAGCTCTGCTGCTCTGCGGACCTCCCTCCGAGCTCCCGGCTTCGCCTCGCGCACCACTGCCTTCAACGCCGCGCGATGCTACTCCGCCAAGTCTCAGGTATGCCGTGTGTCCCGAATCCCGAATCATGGATTCAATCTCCCGCATTGCTGTGTTGAGCTATGTTGAGCTAGAGTGGCTAACCGACTGTCTGTTGTTTGCTTGTCTGTAGACCCTCAAGGAGCGCTTCGCTGAGCTCCTCCCCGAGAAGATTGAGGAGATCAAGGCTTTGAGGGCGTATGTGATATCCTTCCCTTCCCTGTGCGAGCCGTCATCGACACGATGCTTACTAGCTATACTACAGCGAGCACGGCAAGAAGGTCGTCGACCAGGTCACTCTTGACCAGGTCTACGGTGGTGCCCGTGGCATCAAGTCCCTCGTCTGGGAGGGTTCCGTTCTCGATGCTGAGGATGGTATCAAGTTCCGTGGCAAGACCATCCCCGAGTGCCAGGTCGAGCTCCCCAAGGCCCCCGGTGGCCAGGAGCCTTTGCCTGAGGGTATGTTCAGCTCCAGCAAGCTCCATGAGAGATGACAAAAGCTAAATATCTAGGTCTCTTCTGGCTTCTCTTGACCGGTGAGGTCCCTACCGAGCAGCAGGTCCGTGACCTGTCCGCCGAGTGGGCTGCCCGTTCCGATATTCCCAAGTTCGTTGAGGAGCTCATCGACCGCTGCCCTACCGACCTCCACCCCATGGCCCAGTTCTCCCTCGCTGTTACCGCTCTTGAGCAGACCTCGACCTTCGCCAAGGCCTACGCCAAGGGTGTCGGCAAGAAGGACTACTGGGGATACACCTTCGACGACTCTATGGACTTGATTGCCAAGCTCCCCACCATCGCCGCCCGCATCTACCAGAACGTCTTCAAGGGTGGCAAGGTTGCTCCCGTCCAGAAGGACCAGGATTACTCCTTCAACTTCGCCAACCAGCTTGGCTTCGGTGACAACAAGGACTTCGTCGAGTTGATGCGTCTCTACCTCACCATCCACACCGACCACGAGGGTGGCAACGTCAGTGCCCACACCACTCACCTCGTCGGCAGTGCCCTCAGCTCCCCCTTCCTCTCCCTCGCTGCCGGTCTTAACGGTCTCGCCGGTCCCCTGCACGGTCTCGCCAACCAGGAGGTGCTCAACTGGCTCACCGAGATGAAGAAGGTCATTGGTGAGGACATCAGCGACAAGAACATTGAGGACTACCTCTGGTCGACCCTGAACGCTGGCCGTGTCGTCCCTGGCTACGGTCACGCCGTCCTCCGCAAGACCGACCCCCGCTACATGGCCCAGCGCGAGTTCGCCCAGAAGAAGATGCCCAACGACGCCATGTTCCAGCTCGTCAGCCAGGTCTTCAAGATCGCCCCTGGTGTCCTGACCAAGCACGGCAAGACCAAGAACCCCTACCCCAACGTCGATGCCCACTCCGGTGTCCTGCTCCAGCACTACGGCCTGGTTGAGGCCAACTTCTACACCGTCCTCTTCGGTGTGTCGCGTGCCATTGGTGTCCTTCCCCAGCTCATCATCGACCGTGCCGTCGGTGCCCCCATTGAGCGCCCCAAGAGTTTCTCGACTGCCAAGTGGATCGAGATCTGCAAGAAGCTGTAAATCAGGAGGCTACCTGCTGAGAATCTAAGATAAGACGACGGGAGGCCGAACTATGAGGTGTAATTTTCATTTTCGTTTACAAAAGGGCACAGGTTTACACATAGAACGGTCCTAAGGGTGGCACCGGATCCAATGGGGGCGTTGTAGAGAGACTCCCCGACGATACCAAAAGCTGCGCTTGTACATTGCAACAATATCATGATTGTGTTTTTAGGACATGCGCCACTGTTGTCTCTGAGTGACGAAATACTGTACAATAAATAAAAAAACGTGCTTTAAAAACCTGAATTTCTTCGTTTATTCTATGTATCGATCGGTATTTGGTACGGAAAGACGTGCATGATTTACGGAAGAACCCGCATGTAACGGATTATGCGTGCCGTAGTATTCGGCCCTGACTCCTGCGTGCTGCCACCTTGATGCCCACCTTGTTGCGGACCTTCGTATGTAAGTTGTTGCGGCAGATGCAGGACTTTATTGAGAACGAGCCTCGAGCGACCCACATTTGGCAATGAGTCGCAGGGAATCCCGCCATTTTCGTATTCCGTATAAGTATTCGTATTGCTTCGTACATGTTCCCTACCACCTGCCCGTACATAACAATGTTGCCCTGTACATGTACACTAGTGTATGTACGGTACTTGTTGGGTCGACGAAGCATTTCCCAGATGGACAGCCACCCGAATGGAAGTCGAGATATCTTCACTCGGATCTCATGATGAAAACTGATAAAAGGGACGAACCATGACTCGCTAGAGAGGCCGGCAAACTTGGTAGAAGAGACGGAGTATGAGATAAAGAATGACGGTTCTAGAAGAAAACAACGCAGTTCCGAGCTGAGAGGGCAGCCAAGAAGATCGGGAGTTCGCCATGGGTGGATCCCAGGTGTCCTTTTTGTGGGAAGTCCGAAGTGTTGAGCACCGATGTCTATTATAGTGTCGGTCTTCCGTTCGAGTACATGATTTGTGGACAATTGTTGAGGTAAGGTAATACGGACTACCTCCCAGGTACATTCCGGAGCTGGAGGGTTAGGTACATACTTATACTGCCTGTTGGTCGTTCGTTCATCTCGAGCCTCGCCGTTGTTGGTGTTTTCCCTGCACATATATATATAGAAAAGAACCCCTCCAAATATTGCTTTCCTTCAATCCCGATATCAGGGGCTTCGAAGCTGCTTTGGAGCATAGGGCTGGCTATCGTGAGGGGTTGACTTACACGTGTATATTCCGTAATAGCGACGGGAACGCTGTAAGTCGATTCCGTAAAGGCGACTACCTGGTATAGGCGTCTACCGAGCTCTCGGTGCAAGTATCGGTGTCCGGTGAAACCAATCACTGGCCTCAGCCGACGCTCGCGATGCTCCACTGCTGGCTGCTTGGGGACTAGCTCACACGTAATACTGTACGGATTATGCGTTGCGCTGCGTTTCGTTTCGTTTCGTTTTGTATCACCACAGCACTCGGCTGACCCGATCCTGACCCGATCCCGACCGATGGGACTGGCCAGTCGTAGCAGCAGATTCAGGCACCCAGATGGCGATGTGCTACGCACTGCTAGGGGCTGATCTAGCGCAGATTCTAGTGTAGTGGTAGGGACTTTATGCCCGCTATGCCCGCTATAACCCGTTAGTGACCGTACTTTACTCGTAGTCCCCAGCACACGTATCACGAGCTATGCTGTCAGACAGTACCTCCTCCGTACTCGTAGACCAACAACTCCCCCCCGACGCCCTTGAACGCCCTTGCCTTTTAACTGAGATCGAAACCCCCCCAAACTTTGTCTTAGACTTTCTCTCTCACTCTCTCTCCTCCCGAAACTTCCCGTAACTTTCCCTCCCCCCCATCCTCAAACCTCCTCCCCTTCGCGACGAAGCGCCCGATTGCCTTGGTCAGGCCCGTTCCCCTCCCCAGTATCGACGAGTCATGTCCGCTGCTACCAGTTCCGGTATGATGCCTCTCAAGGAGCAGAAGCTCGAGAAGAAGCCCATCAAGTTCTCGAACTTGCTGCTCGGCGCTGGTCTGAACCTGTTCGAGGTGACGACCCTCGGCCAGCCTCTTGAGGTCGTCAAGACCACCATGGCCGCGAACCGAGGCGACAGCTTTGGCGCTGCTCTCGGTCGCATCTGGGGTCGCGGCGGTGTCCTAGGATGTAAGCGTGCCCTCTCTCCTTTTTCCTCCTCTCTCCCTCTCTACTACTGGCGTGCAATTGGTGTTGAGTATTGGTGGCTGACTCGGATCCCCAACCACCCACAGTCTACCAGGGCCTCATTCCCTGGGCCTGGATCGAAGCTTCGACCAAGGGCGCCGTGCTGCTTTTCGTCGCTTCCGAAGCCGAGTACTATGCCCGCGCGGCCGGAGCGTCCGAGTTCGGTGGTGGTATCTTCGGTGGTGTCGCCGGTGGTGTGGCCCAGGCGTACGCCACGATGGGCTTCTGCACGTGCATGAAGACGGTGGAGATCACGCAGCACAAGATCGCGGCGGGCGGCGTCAAGCCGCCGAGCACGTTCGCGACGTTCATGAACATCTACCGCCAGGAGGGCATCCGCGGCATCAACCGGGGCGTCAACGCCGTGGCCATCCGCCAGATGACGAACTGGGGCTCGCGCTTCGGTCTGTCGCGTCTGGCGGAGCAGGGCATCCGTCGCGTCACCAACAAGGAGAACGGCGAGAAGCTCAGCGTCTTCGAGAAGATCCTCTCGTCGACCGTCGGTGGTGGCTTGTCGGCGTGGAACCAGCCCATCGAGGTCATCCGCGTCGAGATGCAGAGCAAGAAGGAGGACCCCAACCGGCCCAAGAAGATGACGGTCGGAAACACGTTCAAGTATATTTACCAGACGAACGGTATTTCGGGCCTGTACCGCGGCGTGGCGCCGCGTATTGGTTTAGGCGTTTGGCAAACGGTTTGCATGGTGGCTATGGGTGATATGTGAGTCCCCTCTATTTCTCTTCATCCGTCTATATACAGCTTACTGACACTACATCTCCAACAGGGCCAAGGCTTACGTCGAGAAGCTCACTGGCGACAAGGTCACTGCTAAGCATTAGTCGGCGTTTACAGGGGTGATTTGGGGCTTCGGGCATATGATATCTTTCATGTCTCTTTTTTCTAACGCATAATGGAACGATCAAAGACCTATGTGCGCAAGGCCAAAGGGGTTGGCCCCCAAACATAGAAACGTATTGTTTTTCTCTCGATGGAAAACACCCTGATGATGATTACTACTACCTACTTATATGGCAGCTTCTTCCTACCGAAACCCCTGGTTTCTTCTCGTATTATCTTTGGACTAAAGGTAGTGAGAGAGAGAAAAGGGGCGGTTGGGTTTCGAAGGAAGTTGGGCATGCATGATCGACGTATTTAATGTAATGTTAGATGTGTCCTCGAAGATTTATATATATCCTGCATTCATGCGGAAGATATTGCTCTTTGGAAATAAGTTCCTTACGATTTTTGTGAATTTTTCCTTTCGAATTCGTGAATTTTGTATCGATGATTTTCTTGAAGGGTGTCTGGGGTTGTACCGTTGCTGCACGTGGGGACGACCACCGGTGGTAGATTCACGTGATCGATATCGATGGCTCCACGATTGTCGCCTGTGCGCGCGTTATGAGGCGACTGGTTTGATGTTGATAATGGGTTCCAACATCCGTAAAGGAGTTTTGTAGAAGCGGAAGGGGATAGAAATTGTTGCCATACGAGATTCATCCATAACCTGACCCGCGCTCTACCGAAAACCGATATGTAGCCTGATTGAGAACTTCCTGTTTGTTTCGATACCATCAGGGCGTGTCGACTGGCCGTTCCAACCTCCAAGGGATACAAGGCGTCGCGAGTATCAACTCTGATGAGTTGGCAGTGAGCCCTTTCGACCATAATGGACCACAGGGGTCAATGCTGTTATCTACCCAGGTATCCAACCCATAGCAATAATACAGAAGCCAGTTTCTAACATGGTGATCATTGTCGACTACAGGTTCATAGCCGAGTCTCTACCTCATATAACATGGTAGTCCACTGCCGACACACCTTGATCGCCGCGTTGTTAAAGCTGTTGACTTCAGTTTTCTAGTTTCCTCCTCATCACGTGGTAATATGAATCGAAAGACACACATATTTCTAACTTACCTACTACACGACTTTCCGCAGGATTAGGAGGACTTCGTAGTAGTCATACTCGAGGCCAAGATCAAAGTCACCCCAGTTTGAGTCAGTAGCTCGTCTTGGGTATCTTGGTCCGGGCGGAGATCAGGGTGGTTTGGAGTTGTTACGTTGTTGGAGATGAGGTCTACCTCTATCTGAAGTACGCGCGAGTAGTCGGCTTGTATGACGTGAAGGAGAGGCTGTTGCTCGGAATAGTTTTGTGGAGGAAGAGATGTGTAAGTGGTGTCCTCAGGTATGCGTCAATCGAAACAAGAAGGACTCTTCGACGCGGACTGGCGCCGAATCTGAAGTAGATTCGTGGAAGATTAGGCTGGTAGGCATGCTTGAAGATGGAGGGAAACTCGGGAGCCAACTTTTCCTCCTTCTCTTAGGGATGCCTGGTTCTCCCAATTTAATCGTGGCGATCAGACACTGTTGATCGGAGCGAGCACACGGCGATCTCCGCGATCATAGTAGCGATTGATCGGAGCGATCAGGGAGCGATCAAGAGTGTCAGTACCAATTTGCCATGGTTTCCCCTCGAGCTGGCATACTGCTGTGGCGATATATTCGGGGAATTCAAGTTGACTGTTTAAAGACGATCAGAGTCGTGACAAGTCAATGTCGAATCCTAACCGCAGCAATCATCCGACGACTACTAGGAGTGAGTAATTGAAAATTAAACGTGGCGATCATCGAGGTGCAATCGGCGCGAGCAGACGGCGATCTCCGCGATCAAAAGAACGGTTGATCGGAGCGATCGGGTAGCGATTAAGAATGCCAGTGATTGAGGGTCATGAGATAAGTTGCGATGGTTTTCTCTCGAGACTCATATATTCCGTACTGCTGGAGCAATCTATCGCGGGATTCAAGGTGACTGGACCTGAAAGACAATCGTTCGGCGATTCATCGCTACAACGAAACGTCAACTAATCGAAGTCATCACACGGCGAGTACTAGCAGTGAACAGTTCGATATGAATCGCGGCGATCTCCGCGATTGATCGGAACGATTGGGTAGCGGTCAGGAATGTCAGTAATTCGAGACGATGAGATAGGCTACGATGGTTTCCTCTCGAGCTGGCATGTTTCTGGTATAGAGAAGACACGGTCACTAACGGATGATCGGATAGCAGTTAGCTGCAACGATTCAATGTCAAATATCTGTCACTAGGAGTCATCGCACGGCGAGTAGCAGGAGTGAGCAACTTGGAATCTCATATCAATCGCGGCGATCACCGCGATCAAAATAACGACTGGTCGGAGCGATTTGGTACCGATCAGGAATGTCAGTGGTTGAAGGCGAAGATATATATGTTGCGACGGTTGCCTCTCTCGAGCTGGCATGCTGCTGGGGCGACGATTCAAAGACGATCGGATGGCGGTTAGTCGCGACAAGTCAACGTTGGCTGACCGGAGTGGTCAACAGCGAGTGGTAGGAGTGAGCAGTTAGATATCAATCGCGGCGATCAGAAATCTGAGCGAGCACACGGCGATCTCCGCGATCAAAACAACTACTGGTCGGAGCGATCGGGTAGGGATTAAGAATGTCAGAAATTGAAGACTAGGAGGTAGACCGCGATGATTTCCTCTCTCGAGCTGGCATGCTGCTGGGCCGATCTGTCGGGAAGACGATAGAATGGCAATCAGTCGCAACAAGTCAACGTCGATTGTCGGGGTGATGAGACGGCAAATAAGAGTGAGCCGTTTGGATTACTGATCGTGGCGATCAGAGAGTATCAATCGGAGCGAGCACACGGCGATCTCCGCGATCAGAATGGCGATTGATCGGAGCGATCTGGTGGCGATCAACAAAAATCACTTTAGAAGACTCGCCTACGATACTATCGAGAGTTTCTCCTGGCAGAATATGGCTTGATCTAGTTCCACAAGATTCGTTGGAATAGCCTCATCGACAAGAGAGAGACTCTAACATAGACAGCCAGACAACAGAAGCTGCAGGCATCAGAGACGATGCAATTACGGCGACGCCATCAATCACGAGAGTCACATCAAACACGAAGTCAGTATAGGTTAGAAAGGAGATGAACGAAACTATTCTCTTGAGGCTACCATAGCAATATGTCGATGATCCCCTAAAGGAACAACGACATGAGAATGCCTCACAAATATGATAGCAATGAGCAACCCCTTGATTGCCGAAATACAGCCATACTGGTGAACAAGATGGAACCCCTACCATCTGTTGATACTACCAGTCCGAGAAAAACAACCTGCTTCAAACAAATACAGCGGAAACGATACCATCCGCAACAACACGACATTTCCTGCTAAGGCCCCACGCATAAAGAATCCCGAAGCACACCTTCAGTTGACCGATAGAGGGAGAGTCTATGGGTAATAAAGGAATTCATCGAAGCCGACTTCAACGCATCGATCCAGGAACAGAAGAAGATGGCGACGAATGGCAACACGCGCATTCACATCCGGGCGATCGTCCTCGAATACGTCGATAAGGGCGTTGATCCGCTCGAGAGGGACGGAGACGTAATGATGGCGATTGACAATGCCCTGAATGACTCTGCCGGAGACAGCGATGCGGTCGGCATGGCGCGCGCGGACATCGGTGACCGTCTCGGACATGGTGGTCAGGTAGTCCTCGGCGCGGTCGAAGTAGGTCTCCATAGTGACGGTGCGATCGGGGATGGCGTTGCGCAGGATGCGCAGGAGACGTCGCTCGCCGCGGATGTAGGAGCGTATGGTGTCCATTTTCTAATAGGCGCCCACGCCCCCGTACGAGTCCACGTCGAAGTTGTTCTGCAACGGGGTCGCGGGGCGGAAACTGTCGTCGATTTCGGCATGGGGGATGCGGTCGATTCCGCGCCGGAGCTCGCGGTATTGCTCTGCCCATGCGTCGACGGCCTCGTCGTCGTCTTGGTCGATGGGGCCGGTGATTTGGTACGCCGCGTTCTCTTCTTGGTGTTCGGTGTCCGGGATGTAGTCGGAGCCGTCTGAGGTGGCGTACTCGCTCACGGTCGTCTCACCGGACGAGTAGTATGTGGTGTCGTCGTCAGAGTCCATCTTGAAGTTGGTGAGGGTTAGAGACTGTGCGCAGCGCTTGGATGATGATGGGCAGGTAAGATTGGGAGAGTGTGGATTGTAGAGAGAAGGATGCTTACCTTGGCGGTGCACTGAGATGGAAGAGTCTGTTGATGGTGGACGAAGTCAGAGATGAACTGATTGACGGATCTCTGCAAGATGTTGTCTAGACTGAGGAGGAGAAGGAGAAGAAGAAGAAGAGAAGATTGCAGAGGTCCCAGAAGATATCAATTTATAGGCAGTCAGAGCTTGGGCCGTAATTCCTAATCAGCCCATCGCCGACATGAATGCGTATCTCTGTATAATGATATGTGCTTGTCTCTTTCGACACAGTCGCCGACATCTGTGACTAGAAATCCTGATTATAGAAACATGCGAAGACCTTGCGGCCAATGAGAACTTCCAGTTGTGAAAGGCTCTGTTTATAGGTATTGATTCAACGCGGGTCCATTTAGGGGGAATCAGCCCCTAATGAGTGGCTGATATCATGGTGTCTCCTTCCTTCCATGTTTGAGGGTGCGCGGCTGATCCTCATGCTTGAGAAGCTGCCCCGTTTGTGCATGCGTAAAATGACTGGAATCACTTGCGTTGGTCTTGGTATCAGGGCAGCGACTGCCAGATCAGAAACACGGAGACGATTTCCATGTGAATCAAGTCACAAGGTATCCGCCCCCATGGCAGGACGTTTCGATGAATGCATTCTGATTCACAGCATTAACGGCGAGGAGCTTTGATATTTTTGTGATTCTGCAGTGCTCCTTCTGCTTCGATATCTGCCCTTAATGGTACTGATTGTCCCCTTTAAAAGGCTCTCGCGGTAGGAGTCAAGAGTAGCCAATAGCAGTCAGCCGACAATGAGTTGTTACGACTGAAAACATGTAGTCAAACCGTCATGAGGACTATAATCGAATAGTATATGGAGAGGTCCTCGCTACACTTACCAGACGAGTAGCGAACTCGATGTTGAAGCTTGAGCTTACTTATTGTCCGCATCCATCACCTTGGAGACACCGTCCAGGCAGACTTTTATATTGCGCAACTCGTTAACCGCCATGAAAAGTCTGTACTATGTGTTTATAAAGCTCGCTTCCCAGTGTTCCATCTCAGCTTGACAACCGTCTATCATCCAGGGGCTCTTCGAGTTGGGCAGTTTGAGATGTTGGGACATAATATGAACGTCCGGCCCCTGGGTGGCGTACAAGACGCTGGGAAGATACGATGAGAAGCCCCTTTTAACTGCTCTCCCCTAGTAGTCGATCTCACGTTGATCTATCGTTTCAAAGGACCATGTCCAGTGTTCCGGAGACTTCTCTCTATAACAAGATGAATGCTCGGAACCGGGGAGACAGCAGGAAGACCCACAGACACTCCGAACAGGGCAGATTCATGCAATATGGGACAGCATTCAAGGATCGTTAACACCTTCCTAGAGAAAACCGATCGCCCAGCCTTGGCTCGAAGAACCACACAGCTTGGCAGATCGAAGCTGTTCTTACCCCATCCTCCTCCGCATCCCGTATCCGAATCCTCCGAAGGTGTTCGGCGGTCAGGTGACCATTTGAACCTCCTCTTTCATCGATTCAGGGACCTGTTATCTTAGGAGGTCTCATCCGCTTGTAACCGGAGCAGAAACATGTATCTTCGGAAGACTATCTATATCCCGATGGTTAACGCAGAACATATCCGCGTCCGGTTAACGGCATCAACTCGCATCATGAACCCGCATATCCATCCATCCAGCTGACATCGGCTCCCGACTCCTGCTGAAATACACCGGCAATCGCGCCCAGCTACGAGCAGACGCAGCATGATCCTCGGTATCCCCGAAGCGAGGAAATCAAAAAATGTCTCAGCCTCGAGAGAGAAACAAAGAACCCTTTTGACAGCGATCGGCACTGGTTTGCCGGTTCGTGCGTGAGGCGAGACATCGGCTACGAGTAGGAATTGCAGAGTCAGACAACGCATGTCAGTGGCTTTGCTGGAAAGACAATTCTGGTATCTATTTCTCTATTCTCAAGATAGGCAAGTCGATCAATCCCATAACCAGGTTTTCAGCCGAAAACACGATCATAACAAGCGCAATTAATTCAAAACCACATCTGATTCAAAACTGTCTTCATTCATTCGGGATACCAGTAACGGCAACAAACTATCCCTCCTGTCAAGCTATTTATAGAGAAAGCCCGGGTCGCCATGCAGACAGCGATGAAAACGGTCAATCGCATGGACCAGCAATGACGATAACGAGGGGAAGGGAATAAATCACGGGCCCCCGTGATAGTGGCGTGTCCCGACTTTTCGCTCTCACGCCCTGACCGTTGGATTGCGCGGACGGAACCTATCGTGCACGGCGCACATACGTATGTACGAGTACACACATCGTATCGTGCAGCGATCTAGAAGTCCCTTCATTCATTCATTCATTCATACATTCATACCTACATACGAGTACATACATAGAAGAAAGAAAACCACGCGGATCTAAAAAAAGCGACAAAGAGGCGTTCGGATTTGCGTGAAGATCATCCATTATACCCGGACCCTCCTCATCCATAATTCCCTCATGATGGGGATTTGAGATTATGTGTTGTACAAAGAAAGGCAGATCATCCGCAGGGCGGACAGGGTGCTTGTTGGTGATGATGACTACGGATGGATGGATGATACAAACGAAAACGGACTGTTGGGATTTCTGTCGGGGTAACATGGGACAAGTGTAATCATCCATCTATGTACTTGAAGATGTAGAAATATGTAGGCTGTGTTATTTGTGAATATGACTTGGACTTGGGACCTGAATCACCTCCCACAAAGAAGGGAAGAGAAATCACCGTTTCACATCAGCTGGTCGTTTCACGGACGCTTTTTTTCTTCCGGGGCCAGGAATGTGTGCGTGGGAATTACTTTCTTTACTGTAGAGGACTGTATAATAATGAAAGTACATAGGTGAATAGACAGACAAACATTGCTCCCGGGTTTCATCTGCTTTCGGGTCAGCTCGAGGCGTGTTGCTTGCTTATCGTCTACATAGATTTACATGCTGTACCTACGGATTTATTATGATGATGTTCTTGGCTTTACCGACCCTGATTGTTCGGTAACGGGCTTGGTAGATGACACTCAATCTCAGACGAGGACTTGAAGTTCTTCACCTCGTCGGTACGTACCAGATATGCAGACAGGCATTGATAGATGAGATGTGTATCAAGCATGCACGTGTACTTGCGAAATCGCCAAGAGACCAGTGTCGGTAGATAATACTTGTACGTCTGCAGCTGCTCATCATGGCTTGATGACTGGTAGGTAAGCCGGGTCTTCTGGAATACACATATCGGATCGTATGTGTATGTACGAGTATGGATTCAGTGTGTGTGTGTCTCATTCCCCCGACCGACGCCGACATGATACAGACAGACATACACTCCATCGACAACGAGAGCCCCAATCGCATCAGCGCCGTCACACGTCCATCTTACTGTTCAGTGTATCCCAACTCCCAGTCAACAACCACCATGTCTTAGACCACACATCTGACGTAGGACCCAAGTATGATCGTCGTCTTTCTTTCTCACATCCTCAACATTCTGACCACCACCACCACAAATTCCATACCATGTCGACGCCCACCCAAGCGTTCGAGACTGCTACCCTACCTACATCTACCACCTCATGCATGCATGCATACTGCATATGCGTGCGGGTATTCCACTCCTTGGTCGTTCGGGTACGTACCTTCCCTCCAACCAACCATCCAACTCCCGCAAAAAATGCCTCCACCACGATCCCAATCCGCCTCTAGAAAGGTCTAGCGCGGCTTCGAAATTTCACCGGGGCAACCAAGCACCAGCAGCAATCAACACTAAAAACGGGCGTGTCCACTTCGCTTTTCCGTTTATGTACCTAGGTATGTAGTTCGCTTGAGAAGAGAGGAAGTGGGAAAGAAAGAAAGACAACAGCGGTGTACGACATCGACTTAAACCCGACTCTGCTAGCCTTCTGCGCTACGCGGTGGGTGGGTTTTTTTTCGTTTCGGCTGGGCTGGGGTCTGGGGGATGAATGGGGTTGGGGATGTCTCCAGAGAAAAAAGCGAGCGAGCATTCTTTTTGCCCCGAACGTTCCTTGCCCTTCGACTTTCCTACATCCAGAGTAGACCCAACAACAGGGAATCGTGTTGCGCACATCTGTTCTACTCTACAAGAGAGAAAAAAAAAGCCTCAGATCTGCTCTCCCAATTACGTACGCCCTTGTTCGTAGGTAGGGTTATTGATAGGCTCGTTCGGTTGCTTTGTCAACAAGGTTGGTGGTTGGTGGTGGTTGTTAGGCGGGTTAGTTAGTTAGTTAGTTGAGCTGTTTCGCTTCGTTACACCGCACACATTCTCACACACACACAAAACACGCATACAAGTTACAGATCAGATCGTGTGCACGGATGACCGACACACACAGACCTTGGTAACCAGGACCGTAGAGAAGACCGTACGGAGCACCGTAAAGTCAGTAAGCGGACAACTCGGAAAACCGTTGAGACTTCCGCCTCCCCAATCGGAAACCCGGTCTCTCGTCCTATTCCCTACATCTACACATTTGCGAGGGAGTTTTTCACATGATTCGCCTCTATCTTGGCCGCGAATAGAACTTTAAAAACTTAACCCACCTCTTCTTACCTAATCGATCGGGCTAATAGTAGAGCATTTACGATATCAAGACCAACGCAAGCGAAGCGAAGCATCTCGCCCGGGCTTGGTGGGTGTACGAAGTAGCCAGAAAGGTAGATAAGGTGAAGGATGAATATGCACCAGCTGATCATCATCGGCTGGGCTAGCTCAAGCAAGCAAAGGAAAAAAAAGACAAAACGGAAATGCGACGGGAACGGAATTTTCTGCCGATTTCCGGGGAAAAGAGGAGATATGGAGAGAGGGAAGGAAGGAAAAAAAGAAGCACGGTTGTATCCGCTGCGAATGCCGAACTTCTTCGCAGGGCATTAGTTTTTTTTTTCTTTCTTTCTTCTCGTCTTTTTCCTTCTTCTTCCTCCACACTAAAAAAGGATTCAAGGTCAGTAATCATCAAATGCAAATCCGCCTACCTAGTACAGCACTTCGGCTTGAAGATCTCTGCGCTTCTTTTTTTGTTTTTGCCTGCCCGGCCGTCTGGGTTGTCGGCTGCTTCTTCTTTTTGCTCTGATTTGCCTGCCTGCGATACACTCTGCATAGGAGGTAGGTTACCAGTGCAGTATCCAAAAATGCGATGTTTCGACCTGGTACCGTGGTCCATGTGATCTTGGCTGTCTTACTCAGCTACTGCAGTGTAATGGCCATTTGGTCGGTCGGTGGCGGACCCCCATGAGTCGTAGTGTAGTCGTTACCGCTGTCTTGTGTCGGGTACGGAGTAAAAGCGGCCATAAGGGTTTTCTCGACTTTTTTTTTTTTTTTGCTCGCATCCCATCCCATGGGGTTTTTAGGCCAGCGTTTTGCCATTCCGGGTAGCGTCGTATGGCCGGAAAGATAGGCGACTTTTCCAGATCGTCGGCATGAGAAAAGAGACCGAAAAATTGAGGATGCGGACTCCCCTTTGATTGCGAACTGTCGTTTCATTGGGTTGTTGGTACCGGTAGTAGGGCCGAAATCCTCGGAGCAACAGGGGCGGTAAATACTTCCTTGCACACCAGAATCCTGGGGACGCACCAAGTACCGAGGTAATCCTGTAAGAGCATAACCCCGGCCTTGCGCTGCGAAAAAAAAACGCCGAACCGATTTCCATCCTGCACAATAGGGCTATGCTCTTACAGGGGTAGCCCGTTGGTAGCGCACGTCGGTTCCATCCCTGGTCGTAGTGCTCAGGGAGGCTGGGGAGCATGACAACAAAGAAAATCCCATTCCAGCCATGCCGCGAAGAAATGGGATCAGGAGGAAAGGAAAAAAATGATTGCCTGTGGAGATGAGTGAATGATGGCCACTGGGTATTGAAGTGCCAAGTCTTCAATAGATAGCTAATATTCGTGATTGTCCGACTCATTTGGCATCGAAGTTTAGAAAGAACTGATTGCTCGGCGGGCGATCATCGGCTAGCCAAGAAAGCATCTTTCACGTCCATTGGCACACACGGCCTTGGCAAGGGGGTTCGACCGTTTGCTGCCAAAAAAGTATTGCGCTGCGACGCCTTATTTTGTCCATGTGCAGATAGGAACAGCATATCCGTCGTGTCTGTACCAGGGATACCGACACAATAGGTCGACGACAAGATAAGGACATCGTGTTGGGCATTGTCGATCGCTGAGGTCCTGGAGTCGCTCTTGTCCGTGTCCGGTCTGGAGTGGGGATGCGACGGTGGACAACATTGTTGATCTGATCCACTTGTCTTGTTAGCAACCAGGGCTGGATTGTAAAGAGGTGAGAGAACAAAGGAGGTGGTAAAACCGCCACAAACTCGGTGACCGGTTGAAATGAGAAGAAGTCGAGAGCAGGCGGAGGATGTAGGCAGGTGGATGCAGATATGGAGATTGCTGTTGTTGGTTGTTATTGTTTCCATAATCCGGCTGCCGCAACCGGACGGGTGCCTGGGCAGTTGAAACAAGAGGTAATTAATTGCTCCTCCTGCCGATTCCGAGGGTACCAAGTAGTAGTAATCCGTATTTCGTACTTCGCAAGCATTCCGCGCGCACGGAATCCCACTCGTGTGCTAGGGACAACTTGGCGCCGGACCGAGGTTGAAGGAATAGCCGCGAAATTGCGATTTGATCCAGGTGGTTCATAAGCGGAAGCTGCTGAAAATGATGGCAGTACATCGGCATGATTTTATATTTGCCTCTGAAACTGCCCTCACCATCCAGTGCGAACGAGTATGAGAACCCAAGACAGTGGATTCTGTACAATGTGACAATTGTCGTGCGACGACCGGCCCACTGAAAAACTCGGTGTGAGGTCTTGATTTGTCGTAAAGAGTCGTAAAGTCGGTAGGCAGTTAGTAGTTCCCCAAAGAGTCGGTAACCAAACAAAACAACCACAAACAAACAACAACGGCAACAACAACAAGAACCACAGCAGACAGCTTTCACATTTCGTCTCTCAAAACTACCTACCTAAATTGATTTTCCTTATCAATTTTGCCTCTCGCATTAACTAGTCCCTCGATAGTCCACCGTTTCTTTGCTGTGTCATTTTCTTGGTATGACAAAGGCGATCTTGTTGCTGCTGCTGACTCGAGACCCACTTCCCAACTAATCCGTACATAGTCCTGTAGCTAGTATGGTAGCGTGGTGTAGGTGAATGGTGTCGCCTCGAGATTGGTTCCTGGGACGAATAGGCGTCTGGGCGCCAATTGACCGTTACGATGGGAATCGCAAACAATCTTCGATTCTCATCTCATACCGCAAATTCATGCCTCAGTAGTAGTAAGCCCTCGAGCCCATTCACGTCACAATGGGTGTGTGAACACATTGTGACATGATCTCTTGCCATAAGCAATAATGTACCCTCAGTTGACCATGGCGGCGCTGCTTTTCTGGTCATAGTATGTCGTATGTGCGGGCTGGTGAATCCCGATTGATTCCCACACGGTTCCGTGGCGAATTGGCAAGGTCCTCGGAAGTCCAGCTGCCTCTCTCTCTTGTTCGGATGGGAAGTTCGGAATTGGAACCTGTCGACCTGGAGTCTCCTGGAGTCTCTGCCGAACCCATCGACCTAGACTTTCAGCCGTGTTACTTGCCCTAAGTCTTATATAGGTAGTTCGCGGTCTTGGCAAGGACTGATCGCGATTTGGGGCAAGCCGCGTTCCGGAAACACGAGGGCTACCGTACGGTACCTACAGTAGTGTGCGCTAGGAAGCCAACGGCGAAGGAGGCTAGAGGGGACACGAGGGCCCGTAAATGCCAACCCAAAGATGGGGTGTGACCCGCACGATGGTCGGGCTCAAATGTCCGACCTTTATAGCGTCATAAGCCGACCAGTAGCAGCGCGGGATTTGAAAAGGAAGACGTCGTTAGCTTCTAGAATCCTCCGTCGACGCCGGCGATGCAACACTGTGTTCGCCCTCGCTAGTCATGAGTCCAGCGCGTTCTTTCACAGTAACCGGCAGTTACTAAGACACAACGCATCGCACTAGCTGCGCGCGCCAATCCCAATTTGCCATTATTTTCACCGCGCGGCGTGCGCTGATTGGCGCACAACTCCGGGTGCTGCACGTATTATCTCGGTATAATTTAGAGGATTTTCGGCGGTTTGTGGGGATCCCACGATGAGGATTGCCTAGCACAGCGACACTAAGCACCTTAGTCTGCAGCAGTTTTCATTGCGTCCAATGCAGGTTGCTGCCGGTGTGCCGTGCAGAGTCACTCGGGCCTGTTTGCTAGCTGCGAGCGAGAAAAGGCGACGTAGCAAGGGAGAGCGACGTTGAGATGTGATGCGATTGGTATCAAGATCCAGGTTAGGCAATTACGCAGGACGTCTGGCCAAGCGTCTCCAAGGGTTCTCCAAGCGCCTGCCAACTTTCCAGGGCCTGCAAGCGTCACCGGCCACGTGACCGGTTACGTAGGCAGGAGCTACTCGTACATATGCGCAGGTGCGTAGGTGCGTGTCTAGGGTTGTTGGGCATCTACGGGGTAATCGGATTACGGATTACGGATACTAGACTGGTCCATGTAGTTAGTCGGTTTAGGCGTTAGTCGACGACCGATACCGCTGGCGTATCCGGCGGTCATCCGTAGGTGCGTGCCATAGTAGGCCCTACTGCCACCTACTTCCCACCCACCTCTCAGCACCCGTCGGCGTCTCCGCCGAGTCTTTGCTGTTCCGGTACGGTACACCATTCGTCCTGCATACTGGTACGGATAGTAACACCGACCATGTGCGCCCGGCATGGCTCGACGACAGTGATGACGGGACTAGAACCCACAAAACGCCCGTCTGCCAGATGCACAATCGGATTCTAGAAGCGAAAAGGAAGAATGCCATCATTTCCCGCATTAGGCACCACGTCGCGTCTGCATCGGAGGGCGAAAATGGTGGAGGTTGAGCAGCGGCCAACCCGTGTGACTGAGAAGCCAGACCCGGACAGCGTCGAGAGTCTGACCGGGCGCGCCCCTGTTGCTCGGGCAGATCTTCTGCCATTCGGAGATCTGTCGGTGAGCCCTTAGTTTAGTGCAGTTGACGATAATCTACACTAAAGTAAGAAAATAGAGGCGTATCATGTGTGTCTGAGGGCGAATAGGTAGGCATTCGTCTATCTGTGGAAGCCAATATCTATGCACTTACATAGTAATATGGCGATATAAGTCATGTATAAGCAGATAGTAGGTAGATACCGAGAAGACACCATCGACAAGGTGAACGCTCAGCTCGCATGACGTACTTGCATCTATTCCTGCTAGGACGCTGTTTCAGCCCCAGCCCGTCAATGTTGGTTGGACTCTGGAGTCGCGAACAGACCGACACACGGTTGCTGTACCAACTAGCTGGGAATAGCGTCAATGCAATGGACGTGACCGACTACCTAGGTGCTATTCCATACGGTGGGAAAGCACTCTACGCGAGACCGGTTCTCACGGATACGCGTATCAATGTACGCCCGATGATTAAGGCACATGCATAATCCATATTCCGTACGGATTATATCGATCGGCTATTGTCTCTCGGCCTACGGGACACTCTCTACGGTAAGAGCGCTCGTGTAAGAGCTTAAGTGAGATGATCAACAGGACAAGAAACGTAGGCCCAATTAACAATTACGATAACAGTCAAATGATCCCGCCAGGGTGCAGAAAATAACTCAAGCTCGCGAGTATGGACGGAGAGAGCGGTAATGAGATTCCCAGTTCAATTACGACGTGTGATCGTGGAGTCGCTACGTATGATGGGCCATTGTAATGCGTCGTATCTTTTCCCGCAAGTCGGTACGGAATACGGTATTTTTAGCATGGTGAGGGCTTCAAATTTGGGCGAGCTCGGCTCCGGTTAGGCTGGACGAAGAGGGTTTGGCTGGCCGGTCTATCCATATTCCGTAGCTGTAAGCACCAAGAAGAGTAATCTTACCCACCAGCAGCTCGGTCCGTTTCGGCCTGATACTTTACTCTGGTAGGTTGTGGCGGCCGTTAGCACGGGCGCTGAATTCCGTATTCCGTTGCAAGCAGGTCAGGGCAGGTCAAGGCAGGTCGCAGCCAGGTCAATTCCTCCGTTGGGTAACTGGCTTCGCGGCCATTTTAGCAGTACCGGCCGGCCTGCTGCTCCTACGAATTGCAAATGAGCTTCGCGAGCGCGAGGAGCCGGAATATAGCTAATCCGCTGGTAATCACCCATTTCTATCTTGGTCACATTACAGGATGCCTTTCTGTAACCATTACGGATCTACAACGGCTCCTACAAACCTGACCTAGGCGAACAGGCGAACACAGACGGAACGCAAACGACCTACCCACGGTGGTTTAGTGGTGTAGGCCAGTGTTAGCCAGTGTAATCCAGGTAGGTCTCGCCAAAATGAAGTTGCGGAGGGCAAGAAAATCCAAGCCGAAACAGGCTACGCCATCTAAGCGGGACTAGTCTCGAGGGCACAGTAGCAGCACAGTACAAGACCGGCTGACCTCGGTTGGTTCTGTGGACTGCTGACAATTCACAGTACCTATTTCATAGCGCGCTGCCCTCAATCTACAGCGCGCACTTGGTGTGTAGGGTGGTATACGGTACAGAATACGGTATGTGTTGCTAGCGCCAGGAACTGAGCTAAGATGATATTGCCCCAAGGGGTTAGGCTAAGGTACTTATGCTACACCTACTGTATCGTGTACGCCCCGCGCCGAGCGTATGAGGTAAGGCGAGTGAGTTGTGCAGGGAATGCCCCGGCCGGAGCGTTGCACCGAGACACAGCTGGCGACGACCCAATCCGTACAAGTGAAGAAGTCGTAGGCGACCTGACAGGCGCCAGACTACGCTGTGCCAGGGATGCTGACCAGAGCAACCTCAATGCGTCTGGTCTGTGATCCGCCGCCAGGTACGGATTATGCCAGCGCAGATTTCTGAGTTGCTTGCAGAAAATCCAAACCGGAAAACGAGACGAGCCAAGACGACATTCGAGTTGTTTTCAGACAAACTCTATCCAGAACAATTCCACCTGACCGACCGTGCCGTTACATTGCCGATCACTCTCGGCACGGGCGAACGAACACATGTCCAAGAAAATAAATCGATTGCGTACATACATAGAACAAGAAAGTCGCTGCAGCTTATTCCATTAATTGCCAGAGTGATTGGCACGCCCTATTTTGTACCTACCTACGAGTACTTTACTCGTACGCACTCTTCAGGAGAATTATGCATCTACTTTACTCGTAAAAATCAGCAGTCAGAAAATAGGCAAACCAGCCGTTCGAGGAATAGGTAATTGGCGCGTTGTCGCTCGTCCGGACCTGTCGTCATGGCACATATGATGCCTGCATGCAGCGAAGGGAAACACATTCAGTTGCGTGAGTGATTTACTTAATGGTGCACCAGATCAGAGTGGGGCCCCTGCTGTTGGATGCTGTCTGTAGGTATCAGGGACTTATCGTACTGTGCGCCGGCCTAGCACCCGGACGGTGGTCAGTCGGCCTTTTCTGCGTGTGCGCTTGTTTTCTGCACAGTCTGCAAACCTGGCTGCCCACTGGTTCGTCAGTAGGCAGGCAAGTACGAAGTATGAAAGTAAAGTACCCAGGTAGCATTCCGTAGCGACTGCCCATTTGAGTTGACGATCGGTGTGAATGGCAATCTTGTTTCTCGGAGCAATCGGACATAGAAGATTCCTACCTACTCTAATCAAGAAAAAAAAATCAGCGAGCATAAGCACGGAAAAAGTCTGTGCCCTTGTCGTTCCGCTGTTTCCGTAGTAGGTCAAGCACTGCAGTACGAAGTAAGAGAGACAACACCGCCGTAACCTGAAAACCAGGATGAGGCAATCGGTGAGGATTTGCATCATGTCCCTGGAAAAAAAGGCCGAACAATGTGCGAGTCGACAGGCAAAAAATTGAATGGCTTACGCATTAAACTACGAGCACCGCTGCTTGGAGGTGTGGTGAATGGCAAATGCCCCAGGTAGTAAATGGTAAAGTCGTGTCTGTTCTGTACGAGCATGCGTGGGCTGCTGCGTACGGGCATGGCGGTAGGTAGGGTACGGTACAGTACAGTAGGCAGGTAGGTACTCGCCCACTTGGCACGAGATATGTCCTGAGTAACGAGGTGCAACTATGGAGAAACAGGTAAGATGGAGAGTCGAGCTGCACCTTGATTATACCCAGTTTGTACGTGCTAACAGTCGAAATAAAAGGGGTTTCCGTCGGCATTAGGCACTTCAGTAGTCTAGTTTAGGTGCGCTGTAAGTGTAAAACAAGTTGGGAAGTTTGGTTTGGTCTGTTGTCTGTCTGTTTGGCTGCTTTGCTTGTGATGGCTGCACTGCACTTGTAATCGTGGAGGTCCATAGGTACCTGCTGCCGCGCTGGAGCTTGGGCGTGGGCACGAGTACCGCGTACAGCGTACAAGTGTGGCACGTTAGCGTGTGTCCCCAGTGCACTAATCGTTGGTGACGAAAGTACCCTGTTCCGTATCAACCTGGTACCCGGACCGTATTGCGTCCTGCACATCTGCGCTTGTCAACTGGGTTTCTCAGACTGCGTGTACTAATTAGTTACACTTTGCAGGTACGTCAGGTACTTGCACAAAGTGCACTCCCCCGGCTAGCTGGAGGTGGCCACGACTGCTACAAAGCAGGAAAGGTACGGAAGGTGCGGTTGACCCGGCCTTAGTACCTTACACGTACGGTACTGCGTGGTGGTATACCTCCCAGGTACTAGCGTACACTACGCTGCTAGCGCACTGTAGTAATGTACTTACTCATTCATTAGTTATTCATTGTACACAAATGTCAGGTACATGCCTCTGATAGGCCGCGGAGAAGGAAGGTGGATGTGGATCCCGCACTGTAGCGCGATGTCGCGAGACCCCGAGCTTTGCCCTGACCCGACTAGTAACCTAACTTGGAGAAGTGCCTCTTCGGCGGGCCCATCCCATCATTTCACCTTTCTCGTCCTGCGTCTCTTGTCCTTTAAAAAACTCGAACCTGCCCGTCGCAAGTTTCTGTTTTTCCTCTCTCCTTCTGTACCGCGTTGAGACTTGTTCACCTCGACTTGTCAATCCATCAATAGGCTCTCGACGCTGGTGCCTTCCCAGACGTTTTTCCTCTCCCCTCTCCCCCTACCAAACTTCACACTCTCTCTACAATACTGTCGATTTCTGCATTGTTGTAAGTGGACAGCCTCCCGTCCCTCCGTTCGCCCGTCTGCATCCATCTCCATCCTGCTCCTGGCGCATCGAGTCAGCACATCCGCATTCCAGCCCCAGATTGTCACCCCGCCATCCCCAGAGTCTCCCCTCCAGTCGTCTCCTAGAGCTTGTTGTTGTCTCACCTCGCTTGCCCTGACGCTTCGACGACTCCCTATAAACCTATCGTCATAGACCGCCTCGACTAACACTGCTTCAGTTAGTACACATAGAACGAGTAGAACTCGTTACATTAATATCTCGCCATCATGGCCGAGCCTAATTCCGCCGCCGCGCCGGCGATAAACACGAATATTGAATCGGGCCATTTCGACGAAAAGGCCGCTTACAACCAATCTGCCTCCAAGGCTAAGGCTGAGGAGCCCGAGGAGGAAGATGAGGACATTGACGCCCTCATTGAGGACCTCGAGTCCCAGGATGGTGGCGATGATGTCGAAGAGGAGGAAGGCCAGAACGTTGGCATGGGCCGCACCATCCCCGAGGAGATGCTGAAGACCGACACCCGTGTTGGTCTCACTGAAGGTAAGCCTTGTCGCTACTCAATCCGCCGTTCAGTGGGGTCACGATCCGCCGCCGTCGCTTCGCACTACGCGCGGCAGGCGTCTAGTTTCCCTCCACTGCCGTCGTGAATTGGAATGGCCGCTAATTGTCGCACAGCTGAGGTTGCCAACCGTCGCCGCAAGTATGGTCTTAACCAGATGAAGGAGGAGAAGGAGAACCTGATCCTCAAGTTCTTCGTACGTTTCACACGGCCCCTTCATTCTAATTGGGACATGGTCTAACGGATTCATAACAGGGATTCTTCATTGGTCCGATCCAGTTCGTCATGGAGGCTGCCGCCGTCCTGGCTGCTGGTCTCGAGGACTGGGTCGACTTCGGTGTCATCATTGCCCTACTTCTCCTTAACGCTGCCGTTGGTTTCATTCAGGAATTCCAGGCTGGTTCCATTGTCGACGAGTTGAAGAAGACTCTTGCTCTTAAGGCTGTTGTCCTCCGTGACGGTGCCCTCAAGGAGATTGAGGCCCCTCAAGTTGTTCCCGGTGATATCCTCCAGGTCGAGGAGGGTACCATTATCCCCGCTGACGGTCGTATTGTTACCGATGATGCCTTCCTCCAGGTTGATCAGTCTGCCCTTACCGGCGAGTCCCTTGCTGTCGACAAGCATAAGGATGACCAGTGCTTCGCTTCTTCCGCTGTCAAGCGTGGTGAGGCCTTCATGGTCGTCACTGCTACTGGTGACAACACCTTCGTCGGTCGTGCCGCTGCCCTGGTCTCCCAGGCTTCTGCCGGCTCTGGTCACTTCACTGAGGTCCTGAACGGTATTGGTACAGTTCTCCTTGTCCTCGTCGTTGCCACTCTCCTGGTTGTCTGGGTTTCCTCCTTCTACCGCTCCAACCCCATCTTCGACATTCTCGGTTTCACTCTTGCCATCACCATCGTCGGTGTCCCTGTCGGTCTTCCTGCCGTCGTCACCACCACCATGGCTGTCGGTGCCGCTTACCTTGCGAAGAAGAAGGCCATCGTTCAGAAGCTTTCTGCCATTGAGTCCCTTGCTGGTGTTGAGATTCTCTGCTCTGACAAGACCGGTACTTTGACCAAGAACAAGCTCTCTCTCGCTGAGCCCTTCACTGTTGCTGGCGTTGAGGCTGATGACCTGATGCTTACTGCTTGCTTGGCCGCTTCCCGCAAGAAGAAGGGTATGGATGCTATCGACAAGGCTTTCCTCAAGGCTCTCAAGTACTACCCTCGTGCCAAGGGCGTTCTCTCCAAGTACATTGTTAAGGAGTTCTACCCCTTCGACCCCGTCTCCAAGAAGGTTACTGCCGTTGTCGAGTCCCCCCAGGGTGAGATTATTACTTGCGTCAAAGGTGCTCCTCTTTTCGTTCTCAAGACTGTTGCCGAAGACCACCCCGTCCCTGAGGAGATTGACCAGGCCTACAAGAACAAGGTCGCTGAGTTCGCTACCCGTGGTTTCCGTTCTCTTGGTGTTGCCCGTAAGCGTGGTGAGGGTGCTTGGGAGATTCTCGGTATAATGCCCTGCTCTGACCCCCCGCGTCACGACACTGCCCGCACTATCAACGAAGCCAAGCGCATGGGTCTCTCCATTAAGATGCTTACTGGTGACGCCGTCGGTATTGCTCGTGAAACCTCTCGTCAACTTGGTCTCGGTACAAACGTCTACAACGCTGAACGTCTCGGTCTCGGTGGCGGTGGTGACATGCCCGGCTCTGAGGTTTACGACTTCGTCGAGGCTGCTGATGGTTTTGCTGAAGTTTTCCCCCAACACAAGTACAACGTCGTCGAGATTCTCCAACAGCGTGGTTACCTTGTCGGTATGACTGGTGATGGTGTGAACGACGCCCCCTCTCTCAAGAAGGCCGACACTGGTATTGCTGTCGAGGGTGCTTCCGATGCTGCTCGTTCTGCTGCTGATATCGTCTTCTTGGCTCCTGGTCTCGGTGCTATCATTGATGCCCTCAAGACTTCCCGCCAGATCTTCCACCGCATGTACGCCTACGTTGTCTACCGTATTGCCCTGTCTCTTCACTTGGAGATCTTCCTCGGTCTCTGGATTGCCATCCTCAACCGTTCCCTCAACATCGAGCTTGTCGTCTTCATCGCCATCTTTGCTGATGTCGCTACCCTGGCTATCGCTTACGACAACGCTCCCTACTCGATGAGCCCTGTCAAGTGGAACCTTCCTAAGCTCTGGGGTCTCTCCGTTATCCTCGGTGTTGTCCTGGCTGTTGGTACCTGGATTACCGTCACCACCCTCTACGTCAACGGCGAGGACGGTGGTATCGTGCAGAACAACGGTAACATGGACGAGGTTCTCTTCCTTGAGATCTCGCTCACTGAGAACTGGCTTATCTTCATCACCCGTGCCAACGGTCCCTTCTGGTCGTCCATCCCCTCTTGGCAACTCACCGGTGCCATCCTCGTCGTCGATATCCTGGCTACTGCCTTCTGTATCTGGGGTTGGTTCGAGGGTGGTGAGCTCACCCACATCGTCGCCGTTGTCCGTATCTGGATCTTCGCCTTCGGTGTCTTCTGCGTCATGGGTGGTATCTACTACTTCCTTGCTGACAGCTCTGGATTCGACAACCTCATGCACGGCAAGTCGCCCAAGGGTAGCCAGAAGCAGCGCTCCCTCGAGGACTTTGGTAAGTTTTCACTCACATCCCCTCTACAGGATTCACGAATTCCCTTTGCTAACATGCCTTGCAGTTGTCTCTCTCCAGCGTGTCTCGACACAGCACGAGAAGTCACAATAGATGGTCTATCGATAATAGGTCGTCCGCCCTCCCCGTTGTGTTACATACCTTTGCCCTTTCGGTGTATAGAGCGCCCTCCTCAGGCGTGAGGGCCAATTGATCAGCCTTTATTAATTTCATTTTTCTGTAACTGAACGGATGCGGCAGGCAGACGCCGGTCATATACCCTACACGTCTTTTAGACTTAATTAAATTAAGAAAGTAAAAACTACCCAGGTTTTCCGTCTTGCACATGTGACTTGTATGACTTCATCCATCGTGAACGAGTGTGAAAGTTCAATCTTGCCCGTGAATATGAGACACGCCGATGAAAATGTGAATCGCCACTGACATCTTTGGCAAATGCATCGATCGACCTTACTATTTGATAAGACTTGCTACATACCTACGGATTACCTGATACCTACTAACCTAGTCATTTAAGCTAACGCACGCATATTCTCTCTTGTGACATATTCTCTCTTGTGAAAACTGTATGCCTCCAAGAAGTTTATTTACACTCACACATCATCAACGTTCTGCGAGGAAGGCACTCGAACTGCCGTCTTCACGGACATGTGATACAAGTACTCGTACCTCGTACCTGTGGTCGTACAGGCGCTGGCAGTCCCGTCGAGTCGGTACATGTACCTCCGTACCGAGGTCCACCAGCAACGTTTAGCAATGCATTGGCAGAACTAGACCAATCACAAGCCCCGCCCGGCCTGATGTTTTACCTCTTTAACATCTTTCTATAGAGAGACTTTCCTACAATACATTATCGAACATACATACATTCGCATCATCAGAATTGTTTCTACATCTTCTTCTTCTATTCTTCTTCCCACCACTTTTCTCATCTTCCCTCTTCACATCTCACATCTCTTACCTTCTTCCTACCACTTTGCCCATCTTCCTTCCTCACATCTTTACCTTCTTTTCTCGCATACTTACCTTACTTCCTTACACACTTCGCCTCTTCCTTCGCGTATTGATAGAACCTCCCTGTGACGCAGCCATGGAAATTCCCGGCTACTATTTCGGTCAGTTAACCCAAACATCCTCATCACATCCTGTCCTTCCCTTCGATACCCTGTTGACGCGGCGCATCTCATGGATGAACGAATCCGCGGCGCATGAAGCATGGCAAGCTAACATCCTTCCATAGACCCGGACAAAAACAGATACTTTCGTATCCAGAACGGAAGTTCGTCGAGCAGTAATGTCTGGACTGCTTCTAGGGTAAAGCGGCAGAAGCTCCTCGACGCAAAGGCCGAGGCCGCCAAACAACGAGAGGAGATCGTCAGCAAGCGCATCAAGCGCTCCAAATGGCTTCAACGGTCCCCATCTGTGGACAATTTCGCCCGCGAATGCGGCCATATCGATGCCGATGCGCCCTCCGTTGCTTATGCCCAGGGTCTACGGGCCAAAGGTGGCTTTGTGCTCGCCAATATGATGTATAATGACGAGGACACGAATGAATTGTCGGCATTATATATTGACCACTATCTTTGCACCAGCGGTAAATACGTGGCCTACGGTAGTAAGTATACTCCTCCCTTCCTTACATGACCCGTGCCCATTCGCTGGCGCATGGCGCCATGTCTCTCTGGGTGACCGCTGCTGACATTAATGGGGCCTGATAGTTATTGAAGAGAATCGTGTCGTCTCAACGTACTTGGACCGCAACGACGATGTTGACTGGGACGACTGTACGGCCATGGTCGGCTGGAATATGGATAACGAGTTCTCATCCATTTCGTTCCATAGACAGACGGGCCGGATGTTGTTCACATCGAGAATGCCCTACAAGTCGAGACTCAACGCCGGCCCAGTTGTCACGGCGACTATTTCACGATCACCGCCCACCCGCCCGGCAGACGGCTCGCGTCTTGAGCGTAGGTCCCCTTTTCAACATGTCTTTGTTTCTTTATCAAGTTCCATTCACTCTCCTCACGAATACCATGACTTTTCATGCAGACCCCTTCATCATATTATTCACCACCCCGTCTGGAGATTCACGCACTGACCTCGGGTTCACCCCGCCATGTAGCATTCAGCGTTGTCCCAACCTCCGCCTCCCGTCCCCACGAGTTTCGCTTCGAGACGCTCTCCTCCGCCGCCGCACCGGCCAACGCGTCACTCATGTTCGCCATGGGCACAGACCGCGGCATCATGCAGTGGCGCGCCGGCGCGGACGCGGTCGAGTGGTTGGCGCCTATGGGGCACCCCCACGCCGGCCACGCCTGCATCCCGTACCCCCTATACCGCGACATTCTCGGTGTCAGTTTCACCGGCGATGGCTCGACCATCCGCTTCGGTTCCCGCGCTGGCGCGCTGTTCACGGCTGACCCGCGAATCGACTGTACCGCCTGGACGTACTCCAAGGTCCCATCGGCAATAACCCACGTGCGCTGCCTCAGTGGCGGAAACCAGGTCCTCGTCTCCGGCCTGAAGAATCACATGGCGATCTACGACATCCGCAACATCCGCACGCATCGCCCGGCCGAATACGAGCCCTGCACCGTCGACATGACGTACCAGCCCTCAGCGAACAAACCCCCGGTCGTCCGTCCCTTCGATCAGAAGTTCCGCGACCTTCCCACGAAACACAAGAAAGCGCGCGATCTGAACGCCTCGTCATTCGACGAGGCCAAACCCGTCACCGTGTTCGAGAAGTACAGAAATAGTGCCCACATCGTCATCGGCCTTGATCTCGACGAGTCCACCGGCGTCGTCGCGGCCGCGCACGACGAGCCGGATATCGTGGCGCTGTACTCCCTTCGCACGGGTGCGCAGCTGCGCGTTCTGGATATGCGGAATCAGACGAGGAGAAGACGACCCGAACCGTCTGTTAAGAAGGCGATTCAGTTCCAGACGTTTCATGGGGAGAAAACGCCTAGTTTGCTTATTGGTAGTGGACATTCCGGCCATGTTGTCGAGTTCCGCATGCAGGAGCGTGAAGAGGAAATGTGGGACGAGTGTGGGGAGTTTGTTGCTGCTGGGTTTGTCAGTTATGATCCGCCGGCGCCGGATTATCAGAATATGCCTATTGTGTGGTGAGGGGTGTTGTTGGGGACGATGTTGATGGTCGAGGAGTCGGTGATGGAGTGTTGGGGAGGACCACGCTGGCCTAGTGGATTTGGTGGATGTTGTGGATATGGTGTTGGCGACGAGGAACATGAAGACGATGATACCAACTTGGAGCAGGGAGCTCTACGACAATGACGACGTTGATCTGGCCGTGGCGAAGCCATGGAAGATGTATAAATGGACTGATACCCCATACGAAGCTTTGACTCGAGAACGTGCTCTTTTGCATGTATTTCGACTGTTGTCGATGAGTCAGGACTGAAAGCAAACGCGAAGGATGTTGACTTAATGCCAGAGGAGAGCTATGCGATGATACCCGTACTGAGATTCACTGCAGTACATGCTCTCTCGGCGAGTTAGGTCTGAAGGACAGTCAGCTAGGTAGTCCCGATAGGGCTCGACGAGACTTGTTTCTCGGACGAGAGGACCGGTTGATGGAATAAAATCAATGATATTACCCAACACCTTTTCTCCCTATTCGTGATGCATTAAACCTCGCTTACATTACGAACTGTGCGTAAAAATGTGATGAATTACCTGCTAACCAACGTAAAAGATGAATGTCAATGAAGAAATGAAAAGCGCCTCCTCGAATTACAAGTTTGGTATGTTGTTTGCAGTGCTATGTATCTTTATATGCTGTATGCGTGAATGTGTAAAAAATGTTCCTCCCAGGGTATTCCGCACCGATTCATGTTTGGCCTCCATATACAGGTAGGTAGGTAAGGGATTAGATGATTGCCTCGACGGGCGGACCATAGACCAATGGACTCGTATCCCCCTTGCGATATCAGACTTGACCGTCATAACCGCTTCGATCACACCCGATTCCCAACTCATACACACGAGTTTCGTCAATACAGGGCGCAAATCGATCGGTCCATATCGTCTCCAACACGGCATCTCGTTGAGGATCACCCTTCCGTCCATCGGCTCGTCGAAACATATCCATCCCACCTATCCACCGTCAGTAACCAAACAAACCTCCAATCACCTTCAAATCCTTACCAAAAACACGCACCTCCATCCATCCATCCTCATCCATCATCCCTCATCATCATCCCCTAACTCCACCTTCCTCTCCTTCTCTTTCCTCTTCTCCCCTACCCATCAATCCCCATATTATCCCTCTCACTCTTCAAATTATACGTGCCCCTAAGACTCGGAAACGCCTTATCAAACGCATCGCCCAGGGTCCAATTCTCGGGGCGACAAATATGTCTCTGAAAAACCGGATTAATAATGATTTCGCGGCCCTCAGGTGTCTCCAACAACGCATCCGTCTCCTCATACGGCCAATTCAGCGACAACGTCGTCGTGTAGGGCAGCACGAAGCTGTCGAAATTATGTTCGGGCGCGGCGTATTCGCGCACCATTTTCTCGCGCATGGCCGGGAACGGGATGTGGTCGACCCAGGCGGGGTGTGGGTGTTGGAATTGCGAGGGGAGAGGGCGCGAGAAGGGGGGGATGAGCTCGTAGTTTTCGTCTGTGGGGCTGATTTGCCAGCGCACTTGGGGTGTTAGCTCTTTCATCCATTCTTCATTTCTCTCTCGTCTCCTCTCTCATCTACCCGAAATGGTGAAAAAAAGGGGAAAGAAAAAGGGGCTACTTACTAACCATAAACATAACATACAACACCGCCACCTTTTCCGGTAATCCACAAATCGTCGGAAACGCCATCAACACATCCGTGAACACCTTCGAAAGCGGATGCAGCGTATGCGAACTAATCGCAGGATTCAACAGCGACGAAACAGACGGATACCGCGGTCCGACAAGCTCATACTGCGGCACGCCCTCCGCCGCGCGTAGTCGTCTCTCGCGGAGAAAATCGAGCAGGATACTATCGAGCATGCAGACGGGCGGACAGTGCTTTATGAATGCGCCCCCCGTGAGCCAGAGCGGTCGTGGCGCGTTCGCGTATTCGAGGCTTTGAGGACTGTGGTAGGTTTGCTGTTGCTGTTGGTACTGTGCCTGTGGCGGCGGAGATGACGAGGCGCGACTATTCGCCGTGCTAGCGCAATACGCGGCGTTCGCGTCCGTGGGCCAGGCGTGTTTGAGGGGCAATTGGAGGTAGGTGGGGGATTCCTGGCCGCTGGAGGAGAGGCTTGTGGGCATGCGGTTGAGGCGTTGCGAGGGGTCGACGAGGAAGTCGAAGCGCAGGTGTTCGCCGCCGCCGAGGTCGAGGTAGGGGGCGAAATTGGTGAGGTTGGTGATGTTGTTGATGTTGCTGGTGTCTTGGCGTTGTTGGGGCAGTTTGAGGTCGGATGTGTCGGGTTGGCGGTGCGAGCTGGCTTGCGAGAGGGCTTGGCCTTGCCAGGGGGATTCGATGCCGGAGTGGGGGGAGACGACGCTGCCGGGGGTCGAGATGCTGTGGGCTGAGTAGGAGAGGGATTGGGCTTGGACTTGCTGCTGTTGTTGTTGGAGGTGTTGTTGGTGTTGGGTTTGTTGATGGTGTTGTTGCTGCTGTTGCTGGGCAGACTGCATGGATGCGTATGTAGGCACCGGCGAGATGTAGGCCCCTTCAGCTAGGAATCGCGTCAGTATGACGAAACATAAAGAGGTAAGTCTTCTCCATACACCACCATGACACATATAAGAAAAACAAAAACAAAAACAAGGAAAAACAGAAACGCTATTAGTCCACTCCCCAGGAACATCAAGCTCGAAACGTACCTGACGGCCGGTTCGTCGATAAAAAGGGCTGGATCATGGCCACGATGGACGCCATGCTGGCTCTGAGCTCGGCATTCTCGGCTTCGACGGCTTCTTTTTGCCGGATCACTTTTTGCAGCTCTTGGTATGGGTCCTGCGAGGTGAGTTCGCGGATGCGATTCTCGAAGGCCTCGATTTGGTTCTTGGTGCGCTCGCGGATGGCGCGTTGCGCTTCTCGGTCTGGTCATATGTTAGAACAGTCGGTCAAGGTGATGAGAATTGCGGATAGTGAATAGGGGTAAGGATGAGTGTCACGTTCAGGGGTTGAGTGAGACAGTGAGCGACGTCGTAGTCGCACACACGGAAGACAGCATGAACCAATGCAACAACATCACAAAGACAACACAAATAAAAATAAAAATAAAATAAATAATATAAAAGAATAGAATCGAATAAAAATACATTCCATAAATAAGGGAGATCAAAAAAGACATCAGACGTACCATTAGCCCGCTTCTTCGCCAACTGTTCCGGCGTCAAGCTAGCCACGCCCCTGGACCCCGGACCCGTCCGTCTCTTCTTCGTCCGCTGGTCCTGCGGCAGCGCATTACCACTGCTGCCCCCATGCGCCGACGACTCGCCCGGCGAAGACTGCGCATCCTGCGACAGGCCGCGCTTGTAGGAGTTCGGGAGCGCATCGGGCGTCGGAGGCAGGCCCGGGGTTCCGGAATCCGACGCCGCGGCGGCGGGAGAATAAATGGGCCGCGCTGCAGTAGCGCCGTCCGCGGAAGTACCTCCAGTAGAAGTAGCAGTAGGAAGGCCCGACGCAGAAGTCGTCGCCGTGGTTATGTTGGTGGTGCTGGTGCTGTTGGTGGTGGTTGTTATGGTGGTGGTGGACACCGAGAGCTCGGCGGCGAGATTATTAGAGGAGGAGGAGGAGGAGGAGGAGGAAGAGGAGCCGGGGGCGGGAGTGGAGGCGGGCCGGGTACCAGCAGCAACGGCAGCGGCGGCGGCAGCGGCTGCAGCAGCGGGAGTGAGATTCGAGGATGTGGAGGGAAGCATTATTCTTTTTTTCTTTTTGGCCTCTCTTTTTTTTCTTTCCCTTTGTCTTCTTTTTTTTCCCTTCCCTCTTTTTTTAGGGGATATTTAATAAATTCGAATATTTCCCGGACTCCCCCTTTATTAATGATTTATTTCTTTCTTTCTCTTTAAAAAAACGAAGCCGGGAAACAAAAAGAGTCTGCCGTCTCTCTCTCTCTCTCTTCTCTCTCTCCCTCTCTGTCTCATATAATACAACGCAGCTCCGGGGAGAGAGAGGGCAAGACAAGACAAGGCAAGAACAGGCCCCTTTTGCCTTTTTGTTTCCCGCGTCTTCTTCTCGTCTTCTTCTTTCTCTTTTCCTGTTTATCTTCTCTTCTTCGTGTAGGTGGTGTGCGCCCTTTTTCACGATTATTCTTTCTCTTTTTTTTTTCGCGCCGCTCCCGTGTCTTCCACAAAGTTTCCACGCCGTCTTCCCCGATCCCTCATGCAGGGGATCCGCGGCACCGGGTCCTCCGATCGCCCTCAACACACGACTCGCTCAAACAATTAAACCAGCAAAATCAATTTAAAAAAACAAAAAACAAACGGACGGACTGGACGGGAATGGGGTGAGTGGGTTCCCTTTCCTGGGAGGGGGGGAAAAGCGGACGGACGGACTGGACGGGGGGGCTTGGACGGACGCGGGCTTCGGCCTAACCTAACTTTCTCTTCTTCCCCAAACAACACAAAAAACAAAAACAAAAAGAAAAAAAGAAAGATCTAATTAGCCGGCCGTGCCAATACCCACGCCCATACCACTCGTCTCTAGAGCTCTCTCTCTCTTCGCCGTCCCCGATAATCTGGAACCCACGTCCCAACTTAACCTTACCTTGACCTATCTTTCCCACACACTACCAACCGTAACCTAACCCAGCAAAAAAAAAGCCGGGGAATAGGTATAGACAACAAGGGGGTAGGTAGACAGGGAGGGGCGTAAGGGGAACAACCAACAGCCAGACCCCGACCAACCGCCTTGCTCCCACTCACACAACAACACAACACACACGCCCGGGACGATCGAAACTCACATATGCATGTGCTATTCCTGTTGTTCTTGGTGCTTCTGCTGCTGGCCACAAGCCATCCAAGCCAAGCAAGACAAGCGTGCGTGCGTGTGACGTGAGCCGAAGTCCCGAGGGGCCGGACAGGACAGGCAGGTATAGGTACGGTACGTAGGGCTGAAAAGACCTAGGTAGGTAGGTAGCCTGGTTCCACGCGCGGTGCTACCTTAGGTATTACTGGGCTGGCCCTTGAATGGGATTGGATTGGCTTGGGGGGCGTGTGTGTGTGTGTGTGATGGGGGGATGGATGGGGCAAGACGTACGTACGTACGTATCGTACGGCGACCGCGCGCGCGGGACGAACGAAGACGAAACGAAAAACCACAAGGTTACCGCGGGTACGGGTACGGGTACGGGGTGGAGGAGGGACGGGTAGGTAGGTAGGTAAAGGTACCTGAGACGCCTTGCTTGCTCGGGGTGGACTAAGGTACGGTCCAGGGAAATTCGGTAAGGTAGGTAATGGATGGCAGAGTGGGCAGACAGACGTCGTGATGTGTCAAAAGAGGCACTGTGGTTACCTTGATTCAACACAGTAAGTAAAGTAACTCGAATCAAGATAAGGGTAGGTAGGTCGGGTCGGTAGGTAGTGTACGGTATAGCCCCTGTAGGCACGAAAAAGTGTTGGTGGAACTCTCTCTCTCTCTCTGCTCGCTCCGGGAGGTCTCTCAGAAGTCTCGCTCTCGATGCTCGCCCCCCCGGATTCACACTTCTTTTTTTTTCCCGCCGGGTCCTGGCGTTCGAGGTGGAGTCCGCACGACTCGGCAGATCTCCAGTGCGACTCGACCTATGACTCGCGGCTCCGCGCGCCCCAAAAGTGGGAATTGTTCCCTTCTTTGCCAAGTCCACATGCCAAGACCCACGCCAAGCCCCTTTGCTTGGGGGACGTTCTCCAGCTTTGCTCGGTTGCTTCGATGTCTCTTCTGGCACTATTAACGGTAATCCGAACCAGAGTATTAGATTCAGGGTATTAGATTTATATCGATTTCGCTCTCTCTTGCACAAGTCACAGGACTTTTATATCCATTGCTTAGACGGGATAGACCTTCGTATAGTGGCCAGTAGGGGTACAAGTTCAGTTAATTGAATGGATACGCTTGGCTCGAGGTAGGTAAATAGTGCAAAGTGTTCAGGTTCGTACTCGGCGTCAGCGGTAGGGAATAAGCCCAGCAGCGACACTACAAATTCATCTTTCTTCTTATTACCGCAATACTGACGACGTCCCATCCAATAGCCTCCTCATCGCCTACCCAGGTAGCTATTGATCTCTTATTTCCATAACGATACCCTCAACTCTCTTACTCTCATCTCCATCCTCCTAATTAGTCCGCAGACGCCTTGGCCAGAACCTCAAGAAGGTGTGGGGGGAATCTGTATCGCAACTGGCTAGTGTACGTAGTCAAGTCGATACCGATCTGCTTGAGTCCGTCCAGCATCATGCGCCGGGATCCCTCATTGCCACTGAACTGTCCGCTCGTGAGGCGCTCGCGTTGTCTGACGCAGCACGTGATGGTCCATGTCAACAAGTTGGGCACGTTGATAGCCACCGTCTGCGAAAGCGAAGCGAACTTGGCAGCATAATTGCGGATCTTGGCCGCGTCACCGTTGCTCTCAAACGGCAGAATGTCAAGAGCGCGGATTTTCTACGTGAAACATTAGTACAAAACATCTCATATGGGATATGGAAACAACTTACATCCAACGCTTCAGGCCACTGCCCAGCTTCGACGAGGCCCTTGATCTCGCTCATCCGCAACAGGATGTTGCATGCCGAGCGGTTAAGCGTCTTGATCTTGGACACAAACATGGCATCTTTCTCGTACATCTGCATCATAGTAGACGCGAGCTGGATCGGGTCGTCGATAGATGCGAGGCTCAAGCTGCTGCCGGGTTCGGCCTCGGGGCTCTCTTGACCGGCACGGGGCTTGACAGGCATGAGACGCATGGGATCCTCGCCAATCTCAAGGGAGATAGCCTCGCTCAGAGCGCGGCTCACAATCGTAATGACGCTGTCGTAATCGCCTGCAAGATGGTACAGCAGGACAGAATCGGTAGTCCGGCCGTTGTCGTCGGCGAACCGAGCGGCTTGAAGGGCAACAGACTTAACGAAGTCATCCTCTGCCAGCAGACCAATGAGTTTGCCACGGTTTTCGATAAGTCCAGGAATGCGGCGTCCATCGGGTCGGATATCACCAATCAGTTTGCTAAACTCTCTAGTTTCCAACACCAACTCCCGCAGTGCTACATGGCAGAGCTCCTTCTGCTGTCGTCCAGCCTCACCTTCCAGGTCCGCGTTGAGGCAAATCAAGGTAAGATAATCAACGGCAGAGTCGACGTCGGCAGCGCGGAAGTCTCGCGTGTAGTAACCCAACATGCGACCAAAGCTCAACTGCGGCTTCTGGCGGGTATCATAGGACAGGAGCGTGTCCGTGGTAGTCCAGGGGTCCGCGGTGCGAATCAGACCGTAGTACTCGAGCGCAATGGCAAAGTGAATGGCGTCCATGTAGGAGAACGTGAATAGGTAGGCAATGGCCTGCTCGAACATACCGCTCAGAATCTGCAGATAGAAGAACATACCGAAAGTGTTGTTAGCATCTTCGGTAGGGTTCTTCGGGAAGTGCTTGAGTCCGATCTCGCGGATACTGGCCCGGAGATCTTGCAGGCCGTATGATTCGGCAGCGACCTCAGTGGCTTTGTCATTCTCGCGAGCAAGGTTGAACTGAAGCCAGATCCAATCATCAATCTCGGTGTTGAGGTTCTCAAAACTGCGGTTGTTAACATCGCAGCGTCCAACAACCTTGTAACAGGCCATACGATAGGGGTCAATGGAGTTTTCGGGCGCATTGCGGGCTCTCTGGTTGTATTCATTGTGGCATCGGTCCTGCATCTGGCGGCGTAGTCGTCGTTCGGGACTGGCGACATATTCGAGAAGGTAAGACGCAAATGTGCGATCAATAGTGCGGAAGACAGTAGACTGGGCCTTAACGTAGTGTGCTGCCTCATCAACGTGACCAGATCGCAACAGGTAAAAGACAACGGCCCAGATGAATTCTCCATTAGAGTCCTGCTGGAGCTCGATGCCGTCCGGTACGAGGTCACGACGGGAACTCCGCAGTCGCACGTAGGCCTGGATCTTGCTGATAACGTCGGGTCGGCCTCCCAAAGCAGCTTCGCGAGGGTACTTAGCAATGACACTCTCAACCTCACGGAAGAACTTCTGCTCGAGGAACCGGTTCGCGCCGTCCAAGATTCTCTTTCGCATTCTCGACGAAGCGACCGACTTCTCGCTGGGATCGAAGTAATTATCCTTGAACTGTCGTTCCCGAGCCGTCGCCTCTCCGGCAAAGGTCTCGGCGTCAGGGTTCTCTCCGACAATAGCCATGGCGGCATGGTAAGCATCGACAAGAGGCTCAGCATATCTATCGCCAGACTTGCTCTCGATCTCGGCGAGCGCGTGCAAGATAGGGTAAGGTGCCTGGTCGATTCTCGCCAAGTTCAGCTCGCGAATACACTGGGCGAGTTTACCTCGCTTCTCTCTAACAAAGCGGTCATCTGTCGAAGCACCATTGGGCGTCGCGGCCGTCGCCGGAGATGAACCCGCGTTCGCCTCAACGTCCTTGAACTCGGGCTGGTGAGAGCCGATCTTGGCAGGGGTACCAATGACGGACTTCTGCAAAGTGGAGCGGCCAAAGAGACTGCCCTTGGCATTGGGCGCCACAGATCGCGAAGCTCTCGGGTTTCTCTTGGTGCGACCGAATGCGCCGACCGTCTCTCGGCCATGCAGGGCGTCGCCAGCGACATCCTCTCGCACCTTGACACCGAAGTGCTCGTACACGCGCTTCCGTTGCGCCTCCCACTCCATCGTCATGTTGTCCTCCAAGAAATTATCAAAGTCCTTAGCTGATCTTTCGAGGCTATCGGAAATCATGTTCAGAGTGGTCTTCGACTGGAGGTTCGAGAGGTAGGCGTCGATGTCGATATCGGTCGCAGCAGGAATGGCGGAAGGTCTCTCGACGCGACTGACGGTCGGGGGCGCCAAGTACTTGAGAGCCTTCGCAGCAGCACCTGGATCAACACCCGAGGCAGCGAGCATATACTGGGCTTTACCGTGATGGAGCGGGTCTGCTTGGGGACCGAGTTTTCGAAGGCGCTGTCGCAAATCGCCCAAACCGAGCTGCAAACTAGGCAGGTCATCTTGCATCGATTCGCCCTCCGCCTGCTTCTTACTTCTAGTAAGAAGGCTTTCGAAGAAGCTTGACGCGCCAAGTTGCTGGTTAGCACCAAAGAGACTGCCGGCACCGAGGTTAGCGGCCGCGGGGTTCGCGATGGAAGCTCCCAGTCCAGCAGCCGCTGGCTGGGTCGTGTTCTGAGCCGCGGTATTGCCGAACAATCCGAGAGATGGGGCTGGCTGCGCTGTAGCAGTCGAACCAAACAAACCACCCGTCGCTGCAGGCTGTGTCGTAGCAGCAGCAGTGCCAAATAAACCACCCGTCGCTGCAGGCTGTGTCGTAGCAGCAGCTGCGCCAAACAAACCACCCGTCGCCGCAGGCTGTGTCGTCGCAGCAGCAGCAGCGCCAAACAAACCGCCCGTCGCGGCAGGTTGCTGTGCGGGAGTGTTAGCTGCTCCAAAGAGACCACCACCTAGACCCGTAGCCGGTTTCGCAGCAGCACTAGCAAGCGAAGAGCCAAACAATCCACCAGCGGCAGGGGTAGTCGTAGCGGCAGGTTGGGTCGGGGTCGCGGCGGCAGGAGCTCCGAACAAGCTCTTCGGTGCAGCAGCTGGCTGAGTCGCGGCGGCCGGTGCGCCAAACAAGCTAGGCTTCGGGGCCGATGCCTGAGAGGCAGAGGATAATGGTGAGAATAGACTAGGCGTCGTGGTCGTCTGCGACGGGGTAGCGGCGCTTCCGAAGAGACTGGGCGTCTGGGACGCCGGCTGTTGGGGCTGGGCGAGAGGATTGGCAGCGCCGAAGAGACTGGTTGGCGCCGGCTGAGCGGCCGCAGTGCCGAAGAGATTGGGGGTCTGGGAGGCCGGCTGCTGCTGGGCGGCGGTGTTGCCAAAGAGACTGGGCGTAGAGCCCGCAGCGGGCTGGGGGTTGCCGAACAACGACATGCTGGCGACGCGTGAGTTCGGCTAATCGACTCGCGATGCGTGGAGAGGAAAGAATGGATGGAAAGATCGTCGTGCGCAAGAGGAGGATTGGCAAACGATGGCGGTGATGTATTCGAGACAACACCAAAGTAGTGTCTGCTGGCTAAGACACGCTCGCTGTAAATAACACGGGAATGGAATAAGTCTGCAGAGGCAGTTAAGATAAAGCGGACGAGGTGAACCTGACCCTGCGCCGGGCAAAGCTGCGTTGACCTCTTTCGTTGCGTGTCCTTGTTTCGTTCGTATGCTGCAAAAACCAGCAGCCTGTGGTTGTTACAGGTCAAGTTTTCTCAAGACATGACGAGGCGGGAAGAAAACATCAACACCGCTGCGTTGCCCTGCGCTGCTATGCGTGCACGGGTCACGTACTGTGGGAGATCTGCTACGTAATCGTATCAGTTCAGTACACACAAAGCTTAATGAAGCGTATGGAAACCTACGGATACTTCCAGAGCTACCTTGTTGAGACTGTTTCTGTATCTAATTCGCACATGGTTCCCACTATTATCAGGAACATGTCTCAGAAGCCTAAAATCTCAGGCACTCGCCAACCTTAAACAGCAACAAACAACATTCGATCTCATAGAAGATGATACTTTACGGCTCATCTCTATCGTTGAAAAGCTTGCATTCTAAGGTAAGTCATCATGTGCATCTCGTACAAATAAATACGTATAGACTCGCACTCTATACATCAGGCCTGCAAAACAAACTCATAACAACAACCACAATTCATTCATAAACCCCCCCTACCATCATCTAAACCCAACCATCAATAGTCTTATCAACTTTCTTCCGATACTCCTGCTGAGTACGGCACTGATCCAAGAAGACCTCATACTTAGCCGCAAAAAGCTTCTTCTCATTTTCGTTCTTTCCAGGCTTGACGAGACGACCGGGTTTACTCATGCGATCCATGATATTCCAAAGGTTCTCCGTGTTTCCATCACGGTCTGCGCTGGCGGCCTTGGCTCCCAGCATGGCTGCGCCGTGGACAACGGCCGCGTGCACGTATCGCGGGATCAGAACGGGCTTCTCACAGCATGTCGCGATGAGGTCCATCAACATATCGTTCTGGCACTGACTGCCCGACATGAAGATTGTCTGGATATTGTGGCCGGCATCGTTCATAGCTTCGATGATCTGTTTCGTCTGCAGCGCGATAAATTCCATGGTAGCGTAATAGTAAAGCGCCAGGCCGTCTACGCTAGAATCGGAACTGAGACCGATGACCGCACCCTTCATATTGGGGTCGGCAATGGGCGAACGGTTGCCCCAAAGATCGCCGTAGAAAAAGAAGTGTCGACCGAGGTAAGAAACCGTTGGTGCGCCCGCCTTCTCGGCCATCTCGCGGAGGTGGTTGTTCATGTAATCGTAGACATTCAACTGCATAGCCTCGGCAAGCGGCATGACCTCCTTATGCGCCGGGTGCGTCTCAATGACGTGGCGCAGAAGCTCACCCGTAGCCGATTGACCACCCTCAGCAAGCCAGAAACCGGGAAGAAGCACGTCGCGATACGGTCCCCATACTCCGTTTACGAATAGGGGCTTCTCTGACATGGCCAAGTGGCAGGTCGAGGTACCAGCAACGGCAGCAAGTCGTGTGGAGGCCTGAGCCAGATCATTCGCAGGGTGAGTCTCGTCCGCGTGTCCATATTCCGTATCGACTTTGGCGCCAACAGTGCCAATCCATCCAGCATAAGCATCAATGACACCACTGCCGACCGCAATACCAGCAGGTAATCCCAGCTGCTTACTGGCCGCGTCCGACAGCTTACCGACGAGCTCGCCGGCGCTCAGGTAATCACCATTCTGCGACTTGTATTAGCATTGGCACTCAAATCGGGGAAATCCATTCGACACATAGTAAATAGGCTCACCACCCCGTTGACACCACCCATGCGCTTAAAGTCGTCCTTGACCAAGTCGCCGAGTCCAATAGTGTGGTAGAAGTCCTCCTGCCAGCCCTTGACACTGCCGTCGACGCCAACAGGGACATAGCCCTGCTTACAGACAGTACTGCAGAAACTGCGCGTCTCGCTGCCCGTAGCCATGTGCGTGAGGGCATCAGCCAGATCATAGAACTTGCAGCGGTCGAACAGTTCAGAAGGCATGTTGTTCTTGAGCCAGAGGACCTTGGGGATTTCCATCTCGATGCTCATCTTTCCGCCGACGTAGCGCAGCAGGTTGTGGTTCGTAGCGTTGATTTTCTCGGTCTCCTCGACGGGACGGTGGTCCAGCCAGAGGATGACGTTGCGGTCGTTGCCGTCATTTTCAAAGTCGGGCCCAGTGACGGGAATGGGTTCATCGGTGTCGTGGGAGAAGACACATAATGAGCAAGTGGCGTCGAAGCCAATGCCCTTGATTAGGGAGCTGTCCACGCCGGATTGGGTGACGACTCTCTGGACGCAGAGGCAGATGCAGCGCCAGATATCTGTCGTAGATTGTTCCTAACATCGTGCACATGTCAGACCAAGCTTTTGTAGAGAATCTACACCGAAGAAATGGACCTACATAGTAACCGGTCTGGGGCTGCCAGAGCTTAATAGTTTCGGAAGCAAGGGCCTTGATATCGCCGGTGGAATCAATGAGACAAGCACGAGCCGAGCCCGTACCGACATCAATGCCTATATAATGTTCCTGCAGCGCCATAGCGTGTCAATTGAGCAACAATACGAAAGTTATCTCTCCTGTCAAGGTAAACGAGAGAGAGAGGATGATGCAGCGTTTTAACCTTAAAGAAAGACTTGAACACACATTATTCTCGAGGTGGATTACGTTACGGGTACTATTGTTGAAAGTCATGGCCAGTTAGAAAGACGACGCTACTTGCTGACAGACAGACAGACAAGACAGAATAGAAACGACACGAGAACAGTCGAGAGAAGGAAGACAGAAAGGCAGAGACAAGAAGTAGAAGGGGGCTTCGTGTCTGTGTATCCCGAGGTGGCAACCAGCAGTCAAGTCGAGAACACACGAGCTTTGTTTCCTCCTTATAGTCTAGGTAGGTAAGGTAGGTCAAGAGCTCTCTCTCCCCGTTACGCCACTTACTCCGTGTCAGGACTCCAGGGAGAAGAAGCCATGGCTTGGCTCCGATATACGCGACCGGGGTTTTTGAATGTGTGTGTGTTGCACCAATGGCGTATGCGAGATGTAATTCTCTGTCTCTCTTCTTTAAAGACAAGGTAGGTTAGACGTATAAAGACGAGGTGAGGTGAAGATGGCGGGGGTGGAACGTAGCCTTACGATAGAATAGATAGAAATGCGGCGCGCGAATGCCCAACCCAACAACGTCTCGATAGCTGTTCTCTAACACTTGATTCGAGAAAGAAAGTGGAATAGTGGCCGTTTAGTCAGGTCCTCTCTAGAGGCCAGCTTTCTCGACCTGAGCTCTAGAACCTGCGTAGTCGTATGTGTAGGGCCGGGAAGGGTGTGGATGCAGTAATTATTCCCAGTTGACGACAGGGAACAACCTTGCCAGAAGGCTAGAAACGCGAGCTTCGAGGCGATGGTTGCACCCCTTCCCGTTCGAGGCTTCGTCGTGTCGTCAAAAGTGGAGGTGAGGGGAAATGCGGGATGCAGGAAAGTCTAGGTCGAGATGGGTAATATTCTAAAAACTATATCCGCGCCGATCTCGCTCGCTGCCTGTCTCCAACTCCAGCTTCAGCTTTACTTTTTACACTTTCGATAACGAGAGAAGGTGCGAGGGAAGAAAGAGACTCCAACATCGTCACGCTAATCGCGTCGCACGCATGACCGAGAAGATTTTTCTATCTTCTAGACTCCCTCCTTTCCTTTTCTTTCACGTCCTACCTCCTATCTATCCGTACTTCCCAACCTACCAACTGCAACCCGCCATCGTGTAGGTAATGCCGGTAATCAATCCCTAACCGCGATCCACGTAAGCCCGTCCGGGCGGAATTACTGTATTCGTAGCTCCCTACCTACCTTCCTACCTGCTTGCTTCGTATCTACTCGCGTATACGAAGCAGCTAGGTAGAGTCATGACTGCTCACACCCGTGTTCTTGACAGGCCGGATCGCGGATTCCGGCTCGCCCATTCTGGCCCGCTCGCTAACTTAACTGCATGAATGCGCCAGTGACGGACTTGTCTAGGTGATACCTACCTAGCTGAGCCGTGGGCCGTGGGAACTCCACCGGGTCCGGTCCGGTCTGGTTCACGATGGTGCGCTTGTGTGCATACTCCACCATATTTTGAAGTTACAGAAGACACGGTCGCATACGAGTACCTAGCTTGAATAAAGTGTCAACAACTTACAAGCTCGTAGTCAAGATCATCATTCATAAGTCCATCACTCATTAACAGCCTAGAACATGTCAAAGTGCTCTCAATTCTCAATTTTCTAGCAAGATAATCCTCAGAGGTGGGTATAGCCGCGTCCCTACCAACGATGACGTCGTAGTAGTTTAAAGTAAAAAGCCAGTTTAGAACAGTAAATCCCCAACAAATACACGTAATCAATCCCTTCTATCAAAGAAGACATCAGAAATCAAGGGGTAAAGCAGTCAAGAACGCCATTCTCCGCGCCCCGGATGCATTCCTTTGGTAAAATGTTGAAGGTAAAAGTAAAGGTGAGAAGGAGAAGGTAAAGGGAAAGAAAAGCGCCGCGCATCACTCGTAATCGTCGTGAATCATAATACCTTAGTCCGCACCATCGCCCAGATCCTCAATGAGGATGACGACCGTCAGCGTCGCGGCGTAGGCTTCGCGGATTGCGCAGGCCAGACTATGACTTATTAGCACCCTTCTTAACCAAAACATCCAACAAAAACAGAAAAAAGGGAAAAAGAGGAGGGAAGAAGAACTCACCAAGTGCGCCCAATATCCGCCACAATCGCATTCAACCCCCAATGCGCACACCACGCGCGCGCCAGCACCTCATTATCCTTGACGCCAAAGGCCTCAATAACCAGCACGCGCTCGGCATCGTCCTCGTCTTCTTGCTCGCCACCCTCCTGGTCGGTACCAGTTCTTCCATTCTGATTCCGACTCGCCGGCCGAATCCAATCCGTGATCTCGACGACCTCGTCCGCCCGCACGATCGTATGCACGTAGTCGAAGAACAATGGGTGCGGTCCGTCCGAGCACGGCCATGCGTGCACGAAACATACGTCGTATGTCAGGAGTAAGGGCCAGCTGACACCCGAGATGGCGAATTGTATACTTGCGTCGAACCAGCCCGGTCCCGGACCATTGTCTGGTGTATTATTGTTGCTGTTGTTGTTATTGTTGGTATCAGACAGGGGCTTGAGGTTCAGCATCTCGATGCGAATCGTGTCGACAACGTCGTCGCTGTCGGGGGTAAGGAGCTCGTATTCGTGGACGGGGTAGCCCGAGGCTGCCGGACCGAGAGGATCGCAGCGCTCGACCATGGTCGCGACGTCTTCGGGCGTCATGCGCTGGCGGGGGCGACGGGTGCGGATGCGCGCGATCTGGGAGCGGTTGAGGTCGTTCGTAGGACGCGCGGGGCCGATCCAGCCGCCGACTTCGAGGCAGGTGGGCGCGATGACTTTACCGACGATGCTGGTGGAGGTCCAGTAGGTATAGCTATTACGGTACTGGAAGCCGCAGTTCGGGTGGAGGTGGGTGAGGAGGGCGAGTTGGTCGGTGGCTTTGTCGGGATCGATGTCAATGAGGCTGTTCATGATGAGGAAGGGGAAGGTTGGCTATAAAACATTGTCAGCGCATATCTTGATCGCGAGAGAAGAAAGGAGACTTACACCCGGCAACACCAAACCACTGAAAAACGCCATCGCATGCGAACTGACCGCAACAAGACTTCCATCCGCATCGCGATCCCTCAGCAGAACCAGCGTATCAGCCAGATTCGGCCACTTCATCATCTGCGTGAACCGCTTCAACATCTTCGTCTGACGTCGTCTCAGCTTAAACCGCAACCGCACAGTTGCAGGCGTATCACCAATCTCCTCAACGCGCACATTATCGCGCCAGCGCTTCGCAAGCGCCAGGTCCCACTGGATCTTAGGCGGGATCTGCGACATGAGACGCTCCTTGGCCCACTCCGTGTGCATGCGGGAGTTGATGCGCAGGTCGAGCTCGAGACTGAGGAGCAGCTGGTGGAAGAAGCGCTGGTACTGCGGCGCGTTGGGGGCGCTCGTGTCGTAGATGAACTTCGTGACGACCTGGTTCTTCGGGTTCGTGTAGTCGATCCAGTCGCTGCTGGACAGACACATCACGAGATCCGTAATCTGCTGCTCCATGCGCTTGTGTGGGCTCGTCGATTTCTCGGGGTCGCGGAGTAGGCGCTTGTAGAGCTGCTGGTACATCAACTCCTGGTCGTCGTCTTCCAGCCCGCCCTCAAGGTCCTTAAGCCGCTCGAAAATCTGTCGGAGATCTACTTCCCGAGGTATCACGCCTGGATCGCGCAGCGCAATGGCTGGTGGCATAACGCTCGATCGACCAACCCATGAATTCAACGTGACGGTACCCGGTCGCGAACCAACACCGAACGCGACACTCGGCTGCTCAAGAGTCTCCCAGGGATGAGCAGGGGGGCCAGAGCCCTGAACGCGCAGACTCATGAGCTGCGTCATAGCATTATGCTGATTCACACCGTCGTTCACATCGCCATGGTTTCCCGTCGTCGTCGTGTAGAGCGCGTAGTAATGATCGGATGCGTGCGTGATCTGCTTCTTGTGGCCCTTGTGCGTCGGCACGCCCGTCGAGATGAGCTCCATGGCCTGGGCGAGGGTGAGGTCGTCGTCCGGCGTGAGGCCCTGCGGCGGCCATTCGGTCAGGGGGATCTGGTCGTAGAAGTCGCCGTTCATCTGCTCGCGGCCCTTGCCCTTGGAGTCACGTGGGTCAGGACGTCTGGGTCGACGGCGCGTGCCCGTCGGGTCGGACCGGTCGGGGCCGCGACGGCGCGATGGCTGATCGCCGTCATTGCCCTTCTTCAACTCCTCGACCTAAGATGGGGGATCTACGTGAGCGCCGTGCGTGGGGCATCATCGTGGGGTTAGGTAGTGAAGGGTGGGTATCATGTGGGTATGGATGAAATGGGAGGGGGGATGGGATGGACAGGCTGTCACATAACACAGGACTTCTGAAACTACCGACTACGACGCTCGGGACATCCCTCCGTGAATGACCTCTACAAGTAGGCACAGACAGATGAACGACAAGGCAAAGAAAAGAAAAGAGTACGTACCAGCTTGCGGGTCCGGCCATTGCCACGGCTGTGGAACAGGTTACTCCAAAAGCTTTTCTTCTTGGGCTCCGTCATGCTTGCGTGGCGACAGGAATGCGCTGCTTATCCCGCATGGAAGGAAGGAATAAAGATACTACGGATCGTTCCGAATTCAGGCGCGCGTGTGTGAGAAAAAGAAGCGCGTGAGAGAGAGAGACAATGTGTGAGAGTAAGTGTGAGTGAGTGACTCTGTCTTAGACGTGTGAGATGGGGCGGCTCATGGACCGGCGGGGGCGGGTAAGCCGTAAGTGTGAAGGGCGGGTATGTAAGGTGAGGCGCGGACTGACAACACGCGTCAAATGGTCTGTTCTCTGGGACCGTGAGTGTCGTCACCGCCCGCGAAGGTCAATGCGTGCGTACCTGAGGTGCAGTCGTAGTCGTATTGAAAATGTGTTGATGCGACAGTAACCGGGGGGAGAATAAGAAAAAAAAAAAAGAGAGAACAGAGAAGGGTAAGTAAGTAAATGTAATGTAAGAAAGAAAAAAAAAGACAGAAAAGGGGAAAGTGACCCGATTGTTCTTAGTGTTGTTTGGTCTTGGTCTTGGTCTTGGTCTGACCCGAAGATCTGAGGAATTGCCGGCTCACGTTCAGTGTGAATCCAGGTCTTCCGGCGGGTAGAATGTACCTTTAATTCGTACTTCGTACCTTCCGTCACTGTAATTCGCACCTTGATTGGATGAGGGATTCAGATTAGGCATGGGCTCTTCCTTCCTTCCTTCAGTCTGGACTCTGTGATGAAAATTGAGGCGTCGTTTCTCACATAAATTATTCACATAGAGAAGGAAAACGGAATTCCAATTAACAATGACTTTCTTCGCATCAATGTGACTGACTTACTTCGTCGGCATGATCTGAACCACCCGTCCGTCGAGAACAATAGGCAGCATTGAAACCACGGTCGTACGAATTACAAGTATGAAATCGGCAAGGAAAGAAAAAAAATGTGCAAACGAATGGACTCAATCAGATTGGCTGGCTGTGATTCCGTAACAAACAGACAAATTGGAAGAGAACGTAGCATTTGCATGTGAAGTACCCAGCAGCGTTCATGGCCAGTACTCCGACAGCCAGACGAACAAGCTGAAACCAAATCCACCTCACTTTCGTCTCTGTCCTATCAATATTTTGTCTCTACCCTACATATCAAAATATCGTCTACCCTATAAAATGTCTCGAAACAAGGCTTTCTGCACCAATGCAACGTCGCTGTTTGTCGTGTGGCTGAGAGCGTGCAGAGTGAATCTTACGGTCACGAGGACTTCAATACCAAGACACTCTAACAAATTACATTAATATCGCCCGCTTCATGAAAAAAACCTACATAGCCTACACTGAAAGATAAATGAATACTAACACACATATGACATCCTATCATTCTTATACAATTTAACAAAATCCAACCAGCCACGCTCAAAGAACCACTACGCAACTAAATCTCGCCCACAAATGCCGATGCCGTCTCATTCCGATATCCCTCGTCAAAGTTGCTCAATGCATTTCGGTACTAATCACGTTAGCACTTCTCAATCTCACATCTCATAGACTACGAGAAAAGGGAAAAAAACTCACCGCAAACACAAGATTAAGTATCAGCGCAACCATCAACGCAACACTAACAGCCAACGGTCCCGTCATATTATCAAAGTCCTTACCGCTACGCTCAACAATCATCGCCCGTCGTCGATGCAGCATCAGATTTCCCCACAAGCCCGCCGAGACCGCGATCGCGATATACGCGATACCCATGCACTCTGCCACCAGGTTCTTGCCCGCGGCCGTGTACAATCCGAGCGCGAGGGTGCCGAGCAGCACACAGATGTGCTGCCACTTGAGGAATGTGCGCTCGTTCGCGAGCCAGATCTTGGGTTCGATCCGGAGGGGACCGGCGTTCTTTAGCCAGACTTCGGGCTTGGTCACACCTTCGGGCAGCGCGACGCGTTGGCGTCTGTTGCGAGCGTAGCGTGATAGCGAGAAGCCGGGGAAGACGGCGCTGAGCGTGCCGTAGTTGGGCTTCGGGGCCGACATCTCGGCATCGTCATCATAGGCCTCATCGGCCGCTGTCTCGCCAGGTGAGTGGACGGGCTTAATACGAGGAGTACGTGCCCCTGAAGCAGCTAGCTCAGACAAGTAAGATTTCGCAACAGGCGAGCTGGCAGCCGGCTTGTAGGAACTGCGCTTGGCACTCGTTCCAAGCAGACTGTCAGCCGCCTGTGCCTCCTCAGCTTGCCGGGCACGTCTCTGCTCCTCTTCCTCGTGCGCTTTGTGAGGGTCTTTGCGAATATCTGTCTCCAGGTTACTGAGCCAGAACGGTAGGTTGTTGACGTAGTCCTCGAACAGCGACGCAACACCGTGGACGAACTTCGAGAATCTGGGCGCGGCGTAAACCAAGTGAGAGGCGGTCAAATCGTCAATCCATCTCGGGCGCTTGCGGCCTTCCTCTTCCTTCCACTTAATTTCCAGCACGGCATAAGGAAATCGGGAAACCTCGCTTTGGTTGATGTTCTTGAAGGGGTACGTCATGTTGCTGTTGTCAATGTCAGTGCGGTGCCATTCGGCAGGATCTCGGCAAGGTCGATCGCTGTCCAATACATCCTCGCGAATAAAGATGAGATCAGTATCGATCGATATTCTGACTCGGTCATCACCGGGCTTCTGGAATGCCGTGCGCGTGTAGTTAGCCCGCATGACCGGTTGCAACTTGCTAGCAACAACAAAATTCTGGATCTCCTCAGCAGTCGCCTTGAACGAATCGATCGATCCATTCTGCTGACCCTGTCTCTCCATCTTCTGGATCGACTTCTCCATCTTGTAGTCGCCATCGATATACTGCTTGATGTACTTGTCCTTGATGTTGAATTTCTTCTCCTGGCTCGTGCCATCCGTGTACAAAATCTTCTGCTCGAGCACGACATCCAGCTTCTCGCTCAGCTGACCGTACCAGCGCAATCGCACGGACGACGCATCCGTCTGCCGGCTGATCTGCGTTCCGTAGAGATCGAATTTGGCATTGTCAAAGTACAGCGACGTGATTTTCGGGTCCTCGTTCCCGTCTAGCTCCTTAGCAGCTTGCTGGCTGTACACCAGGGCCGGAAGATGCCGCAAGATGGCCGTTTTGACTTCGAGTAGGTTCTCGGGATGGACCCAGACTATAAATATCCCAGTTAGCTCCAGCACCACAACATAAATATAAAAGAAATAAATAGCAGGGCTTAGCTTACACTTGTGAGATGTGTAGCGCTCTCCATTGTGGAATTCCTCCCCATTCTCCAAGTCCAAATCCAGGGGTTGCGATTGCTGCTGCTTGCCCTTGTCCAGAGCCTGGTTGATAGCATAGTACATGAGCGACAGCTTGTTCAGCAGCGGCGAATACCCATCCTCGGAATTAAGCCCGCGTTCCGACAAGCTAACCCGCATCATGGGCCGGACCTTATAGCGATCGCCCCGCTTGCGATCATGTTTCTTCACAATCTTCAAGAAACCCGTATAATTCAAACTACTGTACTTCTTGAGCTCCTTGACCTCGTTAACGATACCGTCGAGTTCAGCCCGTAACTCCTCGATCCGCGACCTCGCCAAGTCGCTCTTGGGCCGGTCCGGCTCCTTATCGTCCGAGGGCGTGAGGTCGCGCAGCTTCTCGAAGATCTCGTCCGTCCGCTCCTGCAGCTTGGCCGCCGTCTTGGCGCGGAACTGCGAGACCTTCTCGAGCTGGACGTTGAAGACCTCGTCGCAGAAGTGGTTCTCGTCCTCCTCGGTCCACGGCACGCCGTCGTCGTCGCTCGTGTTCTCCCGGAGCATGCTCTTCAGCTTGGCGTAGTCCATGTACTCGTCCCGCCATGGCGGGTAGATGGACTGCCAGAGGGTCTTGCCGAAACGCATGTTTGCAAACCGTAGTGAGAGGGCGCTATGTTATGATGGAGATGATGGTCGAACCAACAACAACGAACCAAAAATTTATTGAACTGGATAATACGAAGACGGGAGGCCGATGATATCGATGGGGTGATATACAATAAAAAAATGCTACCAAAACAAAAAAACCAACCAGCACAAATACTCGTGAAGAGGCGAAAAAACACAAAAACCAACAGGAATGGGAATTACACAGCCCGGGTCCCCAGACTAGTATGTATTCCGTAGTACATATATGTAAGAAGGAAGAGAGCGAAGCTAACAAGACATTGAAGCTCTGGATTTAAAGTCGAACCGGCGCGAAATCATTTCGTCACTTGCGAGCGAGGGAGGGGCTTCTTCGCCTCGAAATCCGTACGGGCTAAACCGCCTTGGGTTTGGTCTGCCTAATCTTATCGGCTTATCGCGCGGGCGGTTGGGCCAATGAGACGATGCAGCCGTTAACACGTGCTTGCCGGCGTGCCATTGGCGCCCGGAGGTAGGCGGAGGTAACGAGCGCATGCACGGGATTGGCTGGGCCGATTATGAACGACTCGGACCAATCGTAGCCGAGGCAATGAAGCTCACTCACGGGAACTCTCCTTATTCAGCCATCGTGAAGGCTTCATCGTGCGATTCACTCACACAACACCAAGGTTAACGGGTTGATAAACGGGTTGCTTATTATGTACAGACTACACGATTTATATATATACGAAACACACAGACAACAAAGACGAGATAGTATCGTACAACTTTCCATATGCTTGCTAACTAATGCAGAGATAAAATAGGTACACCAGGCGCGAAGAGTATAACAACCAACATACATGCTGATGAAGAAAAGATCCAAAGACAAAAACAAATCCAAGCCCGTAAAATCTCTTGACCAATGGTATCATGTGAAGTTTATCTTGCAGCGCAGCATAGCCTCGTTTTCTTGACCGGACCATTTCAAAAACTTTGCGCCAGGGCAAATAAACAAGAATATTCCAAATAGATATGCAAAAATGTTATGAGAAAAGCGCAACTCTATGTGTTCGCTCTATCACAAAGACGCGCTTTTAGCCAGACGGAGAGGCTATAGATTTACTGCGCAGCGGTCTGGGCAGTCATGACTTCCTTGGCGGTCTGCTTGACGATACCACCAGTAACGGGGAGACGGGTAGAGCCCTGGAGGTAGAGATCGATCTCACGAGCAGCCTGTCGGCCTTCGTTGATACCCCTGAATATCCGTTAGCATGATCATCACAATTCGAATGCATAGGTTTTAACTTACCAGACAATAAGAGACTGACCACGACGGCAGTCACCAGCAGCAAAGATACCCTCGACGCTAGTCTTGTAAGAGCCAGCAGGAGTCTTGACATTGCCTCTCTCGGTCTCAATCTCGTCACCAAGGACACGGCCCTCAGGACCAACGAAACCCATGGATAGAAGGACGAGGTCGGCAGGGAAGAACTGCTTCGAGTCCTCGATTCTCTTCATGTCCCAACCGCCACCTTCCTTCTGGGTCCACTCAACGCGGATGGTGTTGATACCCTTGACGTTTCCGTTGCCGTCGTCGACGAACTCCTCGGACATGATACCGAACTCACGAGGGTCCTGGCCCATGTGCTGAGCAACCTCAGTGTGACCGTAGTCGACACGGTAGATACGGGGCCACTGGGGCCAGGGGTTGTCACGAGCACGCTGGGGACGGGGCTGAGGCAGGAGCTCGAAGTTGACAACGGACTTGGCACCGTGACGGACGGAAGTACCGATACAGTCGTTACCAGTGTCACCACCACCGACGACGATGACGTTCTTGCCCTTAGCGGAGATGTAAGCACCGTCGGCGAGCTCGGAGTCGAGCAGAGACTTGGTGTTCTTGTGGAGGAACTGCATAGCGAAGTGGATACCGTTCAGGTTACGACCAGGGACGCGCAGGTCACGAGCGACAGTGCTACCAGTGGCAATGACAACGGCATCATTCTGGGCCTTGAGGTCCTTGAGAGTGATCTCCTCACCAATGGTGACGCCAGTCTTGAATACTACGCCTTCGGCAGCCATGAGGTCGGTTCTCCGCTTGACAACGCGCTTGTCGAGCTTCATGTTGGGGATACCGTACATAAGGAGACCACCAACGCGGTCAGCACGCTCGTAGACAGTGACGGAGTGACCAGCCTTGTTCAGCTGGTCAGCGCAAGCAAGACCAGCGGGACCGGAACCAATGATGGCGACAGTCTTGCCGGTGCGAACCTTGGGAGGACGAGGAATGATCCATCCGTTCTCGAAACCACGGTCGATGATGGCACACTCAATGGACTTGATACCGACAGGGTCATCGTTGATACCGAGGACACAAGCACCCTCGCAAGGAGCAGGGCAGACACGACCAGTGAACTCAGGGAAGTTGTTGGTCATGAGGAGACGGTTGAGGGCATCCTGCCACTGGTTCTGGAAGACGAGCTCGTTCCACTTGGGAATGATGTTGGAGATAGGGCAACCAGTGTCAGACTGGCAGAAGGGAACACCGCAGTCCATGCAACGAGCAGACTGGTACTTCAACTCGTCCTCGTCCAGGCGCTGAGAAAGCTCAGACCAGTCCTTTATTCTTGTCTTGACGTTGCGGTACTTCTCAGCACGACGCTTGTACTTCATGAAACCCTTGGTCTTGTCCAAAACAAGGGCCTGCTTCTTCTCGGCCGCCTCATCAGGGACAGCAGATTCCATGTCCAGGAGCTTGGAGCCGCCCTTGGGCTTGTGGACACCAGAGACGACGGGGAGGTCGAACTCGGCACGCTTGGCCTCGGCAGCCTTGGCAGCCTCCTCAGCAAGAACACGCTTGTAGTCAACAGGAAGAACCTTGATGAAGCGCGGCAGGACTCTGTTAAAGTCTTGAAGGATGCGGGCAGCGAGCTCTGATCCAGTGTAGTGGTGGTGGTCCTCAATCAAGCCTCGGACGAAAGCAATCTCGGTACGGTCCTCGAGACCAGAAGCCTCAACCATTTCGTCGTTGAGCTTGGAAAGGAAGTCGCCGTGAATGTCCAGAACGTAGGCAATACCACCAGACATACCGGCAGCAAAGTTGCGACCAGTGCTACCCAGGATAAGAACGCGACCACCAGTCATGTACTCGCAACCGTGGTCACCAACACCTTCGACGACAGCAGTGGCACCCGAGTTTCGGACAGCGAAACGCTCAGCAGCGATACCGCGGAAGAAGCAAGTACCCTGAGTGGCACCGTACAAGCAGACGTTACCGATGAGGACGTTCTCCTCGGCTCTGAATACCGCCGAGCGCGGGGGGTAGATGATGAGGCGACCACCAGACAGACCCTTACCAACGTAGTCGTTGGCGTCACCCTCTAGTTCGAGAGTAATACCGGGAGCCAGGAATGCACCGAAGGACTGTCCAGCAGAACCCTTAATGTTGACATGGACAGTATCCGTGGGAAGACCAGCTTCACCGTAGATCTTGGAAACCTGGTAGGACAGGGATGTACCAAGGGTTCGGTCAGTGTTGGTGATGTCGCACTCAATGCGCGAAGGCAATCCCTTCTCGAGAGTCAATTCGGCCTCGGAGATCAATCTGTTGTCCATACGGACGTGGAGCTTGTGGTCCTGCTTGCGGACGTTGAAGGTAGCAACACCGGGGCGGAGCTTGTGAGCAGGGGTGAGGATGAGAGAGAGATCGATGTTGGAAGTCTTGCTGGTTCGGAGATCGTCTCGGACCTTCAGGCACTCAACGTGACCAACCATTTCGTTGATGGTGCGGTAACCGAGCTGAGCCATGATGGCACGGAGCTCGTTGGCAACATAGTAGAAGAAATTGATGACGTGCTCAGGGGTACCGGTGAATCTCTTTCGGAGTTCGGGGTCCTGGGTGGCAATACCAACGGGGCACAGCGGAGAGAGTTAGTACAACGTTCGTCAGCATGAAAGATGAGAATAACTTACAGTGTTGAGGTGGCACTTTCTCATCATGATACAACCCATAGCAATCAAGGGGGTCGTGGCGAAACCCCACTCCTCAGCACCGAGCAAGCAAGCAATGGCGACATCGCGACCGGTTCGGAGCTGACCATCAGTCTGGACGACGACACGTCCTCGAAGGTCGTTAAGGACCAGAGTCTGGTGGGTCTCAGCAAGACCCAACTCCCAGGGGAGACCGGCGTACTTGATACCAGTCCATCGGGAGGCACCAGTACCACCGTCGTGACCGGAAATCAGGATGTGGTCAGCCTTAGCCTTGGCGACACCAGAAGCGACGATACCAACACCAGCTTCAGAGACAAGCTTGACGGACACACGAGATCGAGGGCTGGAGCACTTAAGATCGTAGATAAGCTGCTTGAGATCCTCAATGGAGTAGATATCGTGGTGGGGAGGAGGCGAGATGAGACCGACACCAGGAGTGGAGTGACGGGTTCGGGCAATAGACTTGGAGACCTTGTGGCCAGGAAGCTCACCACCCTCACCGGGCTTGGCACCCTGAGCCATCTTAATCTGGATCTCATCGGAGTCGGCAAGGTAGGCCGAGGTAACACCGAAACGACCAGAAGCAACCTGCTTAATGGCAGATCTCATGGTGTCACCGTTCTCCAGGACCTGGGATCGCTCAGGGTCCTCACCACCTTCACCAGTGTTGGACTTGCCACCAAGACGGTTCATAGCGACAGCCAGGGAGGAGTGAGCCTCCATGGAGATGGAACCGTAGGACATGGCACCAGTGCAGAAACGGCGGACGATATCGGTCCAGGACTCAACCTGCTCGATAGGAACAGGCTTGCGGTCCTCAAACTTGAAGTCAAGCATTCCACGAAGCGTGCAAGCCTTGATCTGTTCGTACTCAGATCGAGAATACGCCTCATAAGCCTTGTCGTTCTTGGTTCGTACGGCATCTTGCATGTTGGCAATAGATGTAGGGTCGTTGATGTGAGCCTCGCCACCATCGCGCCAGTGGTACTCTCCAGACTCGGGGAGACCAGGAACGCTGATAGTGCTACGAGAGGGGAAACCACGCTCGTGGAAGCGGAAAGCATCCTCAGCAATGTGCTGGAAAGTAGCACCGCGAATGCGCGAGGCGGTTCCCTTGAAGCATCGCTCAACGACATCGTCATCAATACCAAGAGCCTCGAAAATCTGAGCACCCTTGTAACTGGCCAGAGTAGAAATACCCATCTTACTCATGACCTTGAGGATACCACCGTCACAGGAGTGCTTGTAGTTGGCAATGAGCTGGTCATCGGCCAACTTCTTGCGAATAAGACCTTCGCGGTTCAACTTCAAGATGCATTCCATGGCAAGATAAGGGTTGACAGCATCAGCACCGTAACCGAGCAGAACACACATGTGGTGGACCTCACGGGCTTCAGCGGTCTCTAGTACAATGGCAGCCATTGATCGCCACTTGTTGTTGACCAAGTGGTGGTGCACCATGGCAGATGCAAGCAGGGTGGACACGGCAACTCTGTCAGCAGAGGTCTTGCGGTCAGAAAGGACGATGATTCTGTCCTTAGCCTCAATGGCAGCAGTAGCCTCCTCGCAGATGACATCCAGCTTCTTCATGTAACCGGCAACACCCTCAGATTTGGGGAAAGTAAGGTCAATGATCTTGACAGTCCACTCAGGGTGAAGCTTAGACATGTTCGTGAGACTGTTGAATTCGGGGATAGACAAAATGGGGCTCGGGAGGAAGAGACGAGCACACTGGGACATGTCCATCTCAAGCAAGTTTCCTTGAGGTCCAACATAGCATCCAAGAGACATAACAATGGACTCACGGATAGGGTCAATAGGGGGGTTAGTGACCTGAGCAAAGAGCTGGCGGAAGTACTCGTAGAGCAACCGCGGGCCCTGAGACAGGCAGGCCAACGGAGCATCGTTACCCATAGAACCGAGGGCCTCCTTTTCGTCAGAAGCCATGGGCGCAAGGAGCAGGCTTACTTGCTCGTGTGTGTAACCGAAGGCCAACAGGAGAGGGTCCTGCTGAAGAGGAGTAGAATCGAGCTTGGGGGCAGTGTCAATGTCGTGTTGCTCAGCAAGTTCACTGACGACCGTCGGCAGCGAGATCAACTCGCTATCAAGCCAAGAGCGGAAATCAACACGCTCCGAAACAGTCTTCTTAAGCTCAGTGTCGTCAATGATGCGACCGGCTTTGGTATCGACGAGGAGCATACGGCCCGGCTGGAGACGACCCTTCTGCACAACCGTCTCAGGCTGGACAGGAATGGTACCAACTTCGGAAGCGCAGATGATACGGTCGTCGTCAGTGACGTAGTAACGGCAAGGTCGCAGACCGTTTCGGTCGAGGTTGGCACCACAGAAGCGGCCATCGGCGAAAGTGAACAAAGCCGGACCATCCCAGGGCTCCATCTGGCAAGCAGCCCATTCGTAGAAAGCAGCCTTCTCAGGGTCCATGTTGGAGTTGCCTTGCCAGGCCTCGGGAATCATGAGCATGACAGCCTCGGGTAGGGAGAGCACACCGTTGATGGTGAGCAACTCGAGCACGTTGTCGAAAGCAGCGGAGTCCGAACCACCATCTTCAACAATAGGGTACAACTCCTCAAGAACATCACCGAAAACCTCAGACTGCATGACACCCTCTCGCGCTCTCATCCAGTTCTTGTTACCACGCAATGTGTTGATTTCACCGTTGTGGGCGGCCCACCGGAGAGGCTGGGCACGGTCCCAGGAGGGGAAAGTGTTGGTAGAGAAACGCGAGTGCACGAGGGCGAAATGGGCCTCGTAGTCGGCGTTCAGCAGATCGTAGTAGTATTGGTAGACCTGAATCGGAGCCAACTGTCCCTTGTAAACAATGTTCTTGTTGGACAGGGAGCACAGGTAGAACCAGTTCTGAAGGCCGATGGTGTGAGTGGCGCGCTTTCGCAGGACGTAAAGCTGCTTCTCGAAGTGCCGCTCGGGGAAGGTCTCGGCGTCTGTGTTCTCAGGCGCGTTGCCAGAGCCGTAAGCCGACGCAAGAACAACGAAGGGTTGCAAAATAGTAGGCTCGCGAGAGGCAGCGGCAGGACCAAGGAGAGTAGAGTCGACGGGAGGTTCTCGCCATCCCAAGACTCTCAAACCCAGCGATTCGGCAATATTTTCCAACTGCCGCTTCGACTCGTGCAACGTTTCCTCTTCAGGCTTGAAAAACAAGTTTCCCACGGCGTACTGTCCCGGGGGTGGCAGTTTAATGTCTTGTTCTCTTTCGAAGTTCTTGACAAAAAACTTATGGGGAATCGAGGTCATGACACCAGCGCCATCACCATCTCGAGCATCGGAACCCACCGCACCGCGGTGGGTCATATTGCAAAGAAGACTTTGCGCTGCGTTGAGTTAGCTATCGAGTCGTTGCCATGTTAGTTGTGAGGAAGAACGCACCATCGCTAACAATTTTGTGGCTCGCCTTGCCCTTGATGTGGCTGTATCGGTAGATATTAACGGCTGTGTCCAATTGAGGAGGGTAGAGAGTAAGGAGCATACCAGGCGAAACCGACACCACAAGCATCCTTTTCAAAGCTAGGATCGTAAAGACCCCTATGAGCCAGTTAGCGAAATGGAGATGTCGTCAATGTAGTGGGTACAGAATACGCACTGCTTCACAGGGAGGGCGCCTGCCCAAGAATCATTGTTCTTAGTCTGATAGTCATATGGGTGGTAAGTTTCGGCCGCAGCGTCAATCTCAGTTTGTCTGTCGTCGAACTCCTCGGGAAGGCCCATGTCAGGCAATAGGCGAATGACTTCTTTGGGTGGTTGTCTAGTGGACCCGGAGGTCGAAGGCAATATCCAAAAAAGGGCGGAAAGACGATGAGATTAGTGAAGAAAGCAGCTCACTGCTGCTCAAGATCCGTGCCTAAGTGTTTCAAGAAAGCGAGTCAGTTACAAACCAGAAACTGTTTCAGTAGAATAATCCAGTAGACGGTCGAAAGCGGTATTATCCGGTAGAATCCAGCCCAATCCTGTGAATCCGGTGCGAAAGGATAATGTTCTGGGCAAAAAGAGGCGATGGTGGTTGAAGTATGGTTGGTTTTCCAAGCTTAGGCACGAAGTCCATATCTTTGCACAATGGGCAGAAATCCCGGAGTTGAATAGCGCCGATAGCGGGAGCAGCCGGGGATAAAGAGCAGCAAGATAGGCGGCGAGTGTGGTATAAAGAGCTCCTTGTAAAACAGTACGTGCGAGCTGGAAGGAGAATGCGGGGGGCCTATGAGTTGAGCCTTCCCTCTTCTTTCTTGCATGCGCATGTAATGACGACAACCAAAATTGCAGAATTGGCGGGGTCTCTGCCATTTCGGACTGCAGGGAAAAAATAGGTAACTTTTATAGACGGCATGATCATGTGTGGTCGGAAGATCAGTTCTCGCCCAATTGATTCGCCGGCTTGCTCCCATACTTCCGCATTGCCCGAACGGAGGGTTTCGCGTTGACCTCGTGGGGGCGTTATTGGCCTGTACTGCAAACTTCGCCTGCCAACGGCTGGAGTGTCTCAGTCGCTCGCAAACCAAAATAGTTTGCAACCCTTGTCTTTGATTGTGATGGTTTTGATAGCTTTAGACTCAGAGGGGGGCTGCCGGAATGTTCATGCCGGCATGAGAAGAGACATGGAATGGGTGTAGTAGACGAGGGCGCATTCTGCGTAGCGAGCTCAACCAACCCGTGAGAGTGACCAATCGCAAGCCCGGCCATGCGGCTATCATTGATAATTCATGATAGGTCGGATCTCATGCAGTCTGATGTAAGAAGCATTGCCGCTGTGGTTTGCACATAATTCTCAGGAGTGCGAAGCATGCGCAGAGATAACCCGAATTGCAGAGACTGGTGGGATCCGTACAGGCCGAAAGCGCACGGGTTGGTCAATGAAGGCGAGCCAGGAGGCATCTATCTTGACTCTCAGATCGCTTGCTCGCGTGAGGGAGTGAACAATGCCCCAAGGCGACCAAGCCGATCATGCCGCGTTGTAAATAGATGGTGTCCTCTCTATATATCGTTGTCGCCCCCATGAATCACTCCAATGATATCGACCCGGGTCCTGGATGGTGTACGGAATATAATACTGGTAGCCGATGAGAAAAAGAAAAAGTGCTCTACTTACAGGTGGATGTGGTGAGGTTAGTTAAACAATTGTACGATGGTCTGTGAAAGACCTGATGGCAATATGAATGATGGACTAGCTCGAGGAAGGGAATGGCTATTTTGCAATCAAGGTGGGCAAAAGAAAAGAAGAAGAAGAGGAGAGAGGAAGACTGAGAGAAGTGTGGCAAGCCTCTGGTTTTTATGTTCTTACGGGTTGCTCCGAGGAGGGAGCGAGACGGACAGAAGGGCAGAAGAGGAGTCAAGTCAAGTCAAGTCAGCAGACAGCGAGTGAGAGAGCGAGAGCGCAGAGGGCAGAGGAACCCGGCAACAATAGCTCCGAAGCGGAAGATGTCAGGCGCAGCGAAAGCGTAATACGCAGGACGGAAGTGCAGCAAGCAAGCACGCACGCACGCAGAGCAGGAGCTTGACCTCACACTACCATGCATCCGTTGGGACTAATAAGGGTCCCCCTACCGGGAGGCGGTAGGTCGTAGAGGTGTAGGTAGCACCTGTAGGTGTGCTATGCTCTCGACAGTCTTATCATGCAGAGCGTCTAGGTGGGGGTCCTCGACTGGCTCGAATGGGTCTGGTGGCCGAGAGACGGACTGCCGACCGCTGCAGGCGATGGCGTGAACAACAGGCTAAGGAGGTTAGAACAGCAGCAGTTGCAAGAGAGAAGACGGCCCACGGGTGAGAAAGACATGAGACAAACCACGGACCCCCGGTAACCATCCCACTTTTCCACCCATTCCACCTCTTCCACGGGCGGATGGCTTGCGAAAGCGTCTAAGCTGATTGGCCCGAGACTATTTGCCCCAGCTAGCGCTCGTAGGCTTCCAGTGGGTCCAGTGCACTAGCGTTCCCTAGAGGGGTACCTAAGGTTCCCTGTAATCCGTTGTGCTTGTAGGCACACCTAGCGTGCTTGTAGGTTCTGTACTGGAGGTTCTGTAGGTACGCTATGCCGTTGAAATGTGGGTGACGCAAGTCACCTTGGCAGCGGCCTGGTCGTCCGCCTGTGAGTCGCTGGTGAGTCGTCTGTGTCCCAAAACGGCTGCAAATTGTCAATTGCACTGCGCTCATTGGTCACCGTCGACAGGGGTGAGCTGCTCAAGTCCTCTCACCTCCTGCAAGAGGGCCGAGAGGGCTTCCTGGCAAGCGACTGGGAACAAAGAGAGTCGGACCACTAGTAGAAAATAGCGCGCTGGTCATACTCTGACCTAGATGCAGAGTTATACCAATGTATGCTACGTACGATTCAGATCTCTTATCCAATCGGACTAGGAGGCCATTCTGTGTGTAGGGGGAATGAGCAATAGGAACTGCGAGCTGCGTTGCGGCGGGCTGCGATCGGAGAGCTCCAGTTCTGTTTGTCGATGAGACGAGATTATCCAGACAGTCTACTCGTACATATTCCGTACGATACTACTATGTATGTACTCTCTTCTTGTCGGTCTTGGCAACCAAACAACCGCATCGTCTGGTGTCGTCTGTAGGTCTTCCGTCTTCCCGTCTTCCGTATCCCGTCCTTGCTGCTGCTCGTACATTCTTATTACTCACTTATACATTGCACTACGCATTATTCGCCGTCCCTAAGGCATAATGTTCTCTGCACTAGACACCGCTTCTAGGGATGCAAATGAAGTGGCATCCGCAGAGCGACATGGCCGACCTGCTCATAAGACCGGTAGTATTATGTACTGTTTTCCACTCTCTACCCCGCGGTCGTCGACACTAGTGAGGTAGTGTTGAGGAGCCCGAGTTGACTTGACTGGCCAAACCACAACGATCCCCCACCTATTTTATTTAACCTGCTTCCCACTAGAGAAGGGCAGCTAGTAACTGTTCACAACTCGTCCTGTGAGACCTCCCTCTTCTGAATATCTACATCCTCCATCTCAGAAAATAAAAGAGAATCCGTTGGACATACGCGATTAAAGTGATGTATCGTCGCAGCTGCGCATATGTTGGTTTCGCAGAAGGGTGTGAATCCCAAAGTGTTGGTTCTTTGTTGTGCGATAGTGTCAACTCCGCTATGATTGGCCACGCTGCTTTTTGTAATGCTTTTTGTCAATGGAATTCGACAACACTGCCGTTCATCGGAGTCGGACTTTAGGCTAGACGTGATAGTATCCCTGCCCATCCCTGCTCCTCTTATACCCTCGCGTCCCACCACCCCACAACCCAAGCGGCCGAGGCTGCGAATCGCTCTTTTTATAGGAGTCCGATGTCGTCGACAGTTACATTACTGCAAGCCTTCTAGCGTCTTCGGCCCTGTCTGTAAGTGGTTGACCGTCCTTTGTAGGAGGCAGGCAGGCAAGTATGGTGGTTGACGACGAGGTGCAGGCTGACGATTGATTTGTGATGGGCGATGCACAATGCTTCGCGACCTACATACATGCCTAGTAATAAAACACCACATTATGTACCGTAATATCCAATCTACTCGTAAACATCATGCGCCAGACTAAACATCCTCCCAAATGATCGTCGGACCAAACATCTCTCGTGAGGATGAAAAATGTGTAAGAAGAGGGGGGAGGGGGGAGAGGGAGAGGGGCGGGAGGGTCAGTTAGGCATCTACGTGCATATTCTGCGGTCTTGTTGACTGACTTGTGATTCAACCCCGTCTCTGCATATGATTCCCATTCAACCGAACGGAAAAGAGGCCACTACGAATGTAACATGATGCGATTCTGTTTTCGTGGTGGGAAGTTGTGACTTTGGCGCGTCTCTCTGACTGTTGAGACATTTGCCAACCCGTCAGCTCACAATCGGACGACTCAACCGGCTGTTTTACTCAGCTACGGAATCGGAATCCTGAGATGCCTACAACTACATACATTCCGTATGGCTTTTGGCCAGGTTCGACGGCAAGCTTTGTGGCGCGACTTTGGCGACTCCCGGCACGAGGCAGTAATAATACTATTTTCGAGCAAGTACAGACAAGCGGCATCGCTGAGTAGATAGAGATCCCATGCATGAGGATGACGGCGTGACGGCCGCATGACTTGTGGGATATAATTCGTACACCATCACCAATAACAGGTACCAGATAATCTATGCAACAACACCACCGACTCTGACCGTCGACATCATTCAGAGCGAGATCAGTGGTGGCCACAATCTCCAGACATCTCCATACCTACTCGTACCTCCCCCCTTGGTCAGCACTTGCCTAGCAGTAGACACCCTTCCGGCCAGATCTCAATCAAGATGATCTGGCCCCCTCACTTCCAAGTCTCAACAAGGCGGAAAAGCGGCTCGAAAGATAGTGCCGTGACATCGAAACCCCCGGTTTCATGACTTCTGGCTCGGAAGACACTATGCTAATTCCGTAGGAGATACTACCGGAACCCGCCTGCTATGACTCTTCGGTTTACTCGTACACCGACATCGAGGTTATCTGTCCGAAGGACAGTATTACGCTCTTTACACACGCGGATTTTGGACCCACTAAAGAAAGTGCTTCGATTGGATGATGGCCGGTGCCCCACATCGAATTACCCAATTCGGCATCCTGTGTCCTTCAGACAGGTTTTACCACGTCCTCCAGGTCAGGCCTAAGAAATTCCCTGACCCTGAGAGGTACCAGTCCCCGGAGCGTAGCGGAGGGCCGTACTGGTGCCTCGAAGGGAGCGACGCGGTCAGGGAATTTTATCGTAATACCCACTCGCGAGCCTGGAGGTATGGCCGTCCCGACTAGGTAGGTAGGTCGATTTGGCGTGCACGCAGGCAAGGGAGTGTAGTGTAACGTACATGGATGATGGAGGTCAAGGTTGCGGAAGCCGACCTCTGCGTACACATGCCCAGACATGCCCAGCGCTCGGCGGTTGCTAGCGTCGACGGCGGAACAAGCACCAGGGTCTGAGAGCGAGGTTCAACTCCGAACGGCATAGCGCCAGCTCAGTATATTCCGTAGCGTCCAGCAGTCTTCTTGGTTAGTGCGGGCACCTTAAGTGAACTGTGCCGTAGTCTCAGAGCCTAGTGCCACCCGCCGAATGCAACTAGCTGGGACCGGCACGTCACGTTGCAGCCATAGCTTCGACCAGAACGGTATTCAGAAAGGCTGACGACTGGAACATGGGGGGACCAGTTTACCGGCGCGGCGGAACTGTATAAAGTCAGAATTCCAGCAGCTTTCTGGCGTGGATAATGGAATCCAGGAACTCAGAAACCCTGAGTCTAAACCGGCGACCTATACCCCTAGGCAGGCATCGCGAGCGTGGATCTCCCGGGCCACGGACACCGCTCTGGCGGGGAGTTTGTGCGAGAGGCGGAGAGGATTGCTATCCCAGTCCCCAATAATTTTTTTTTCATACTACCGGGACGGTACGTAAGACTTCGAATGCAGACTAGGTACGTACTAGGCAAAAGGTATGATTCGTATGAAGGGAGGACCGTGGATGTCGATGTGTAGTGTGCCTCCGCCATGTAGCCAATGACGTTATGAGTCGACATTTCGGCCGCGACATTACTAAAAGAACGTGCCCAAGGCCCGAAGGAGCAGGTGTGATTCCGGGATTTCCCGATGGCCAGCTAGCAGCATTAAGTAATGTGTAGTAATTACCTAACCAGGTACGTAACTAGTCGGACCTTCCTACAGCGTCCTACCGCCTCTAGGCCACCAGTTAGGACACCTCAGGCCGCTTTCGGCGAAGTATACGAAGCCCTTAGGAATCCGATCGTCGATTCCGTGGAAATACAGTAAACGCGATCACGGCGCCAAGCGCTCAGCTTGCTCCTTGGATCCTTTATAAATGCTCCCTGCAGACGACTTAAGACACAAACGTGCTATGTTGTAGGTTGCTTTTTGCGCCGGCAGGCACGCAGCAAAAATCGGATTATTTATACAGAGCATATGGTAGGCCAGTTGCTTGTCGGATCGGACCCGACCCGATCCGACAACTTGACTCTTGTAAGTTGTTACGTTACAGTACAAGCGCTGCCACGAGTTGGTGCAACTTGCGAGTTCCGCCCGCTTGCTTGTGCTGCGTTGGTACAATACCTACTCCTGCTTGCAAGTACACACACTAGCACAGGCACAGGAATTGATTGCTTGTGCCCAATGCCAAAAGGGGTCCAGAGTCCAAAAAAGGGACAGGTATGGAAAAAAAACGAGGGAACACGGATTACCGCATTTACCGCCAGCCCTCAGTGGTGGTGGGTCACACAAAGTCTGCCACTAAGCCATATTGGGACTGGTGTACGTAAGGATTATATTCCTGGCTGCCAAGATTACAGGCAAAACTTCGTTTTTTATATCAAAGGTGTGTTTTCTGCAGTATTCTGATGTCTCTACCTGCCCGGGATCTATCCAAGTTGCCCGAAGCCCCCTTTCCTTGCCTGGGGGCTGGATGGCCCTGGGAGGTCCATTTGATCCTGTCCGGGGGTTTCCAACCACCCGGCAGTTATGCTGTTTATTTTAACAATTAAATCGTGCCATTACAAGTCCGATATCCCATCCATCCAGCTGTTCAACGGGGACCCAGATTGGTATCCAGAGACGGCACGGAATCGTTGCCAGACGAGGTATTCGGACCTGGAGTCTTGGTGGTTAGATGTTGTTCGGAGTGCCAGGGCCAACTGCCCAAGTCTTGGAAGGCTTACCTTGTAGAACCTAACTTGTAGGTAAAATCGTGAACTTTGCCAGCTCACCCCCATGAACAACTCCTGTTGCCTCCTGCAAGAAAAGTTGACCCTCGAGATATGAACGCCAACACAGCACTTGCTGGTGCTTCACGCAGAACGTAGAAGCCTCGGACACGCCGGATGGGGGCGGTTCATATCTCTTTCAGCAAGAAATGCTGGCGAGTCTATACCTGGATGTTTCACCAGGAGCAGGACCTCTTGCGAGTTTTGGGCAACGGCGGACTGTTGCCACGGGGGGAGGAGGCGGAAACGGTGTTGCCGGCAGGAGGGCGGCTGCTGGCGAGGGGGGGAGGACCGGGGGCAGAGGAGGGAGCGGCGGCGGCGAGAGACTGTGCCAAACGTGGTGAACCCACTGCATCATGGGCACCGCGTGGTCGTGGCTATCGAAGTTAACTTATGACTGACGAACAGGACTATACAACATACTAGGAGGCCCGGAGCGAGGCAAAGTCGTCCTTCAGGGCGTCACATTCCGCCTTATATTGACGGAGGAGAGATTCGTGGATCTCAGACTGTAACTCGAGCGTACCTAAACGCTCATCATGTTGAACGTGACCCCGTTTCAACTGCCTCGTGGTGACTTCCGGAGCCACCTTCTTACCACGCGGTCTCATATCCACGTTTTTCATCCTCTCCTGGTCAGGGAGAGGAGTCTCCTCACCGGCATTGTCGACGAGCACGTCGAGCTCGTCAGGATTGGGTATCTGAGGCAATCCTAGAGGCAGTCCTGCCTCACGGATCGCCTCAGACACGGGAGTCTGGGGGGGACGGGGTGGGGGGGTGGGCGCGGTACGGGAGACACGGCCAGAGATGACCCTGTCGGGGTTGTTCAGCCGGGTGTTATACCGGTGAGGGTTTTGCGGTTGGGGCTGGGGGCGCTGGGGAGCCATTTGCGAACCGAGAACGACGAGAAAAAGATGCAACGAGATGCTTGGGAGCTGGAATCGAGAGTTGCAAAGTCGAGGAGGGAAGAGAACGAGAGGCAGTGGCATCGTTTTGAATACAACGTCCAAACTAACGACGCCCTCCACGAAGGCACGATTCTCAACAGCAACGTCACCCGCGCCGCCGACAGCGGCACGGGCTCGGCTGACCGCCGTTTGGCAAAAGAAGTGAAGTTCTACAGCAGAAGATGCCATAACGACGTCTTTTATGGTTTTTGAGGCGTCGGGCGTGATCTGTTTGTTGTTTATTCGTTGTTTACTGTCATCCAAGTGTTGACTTGGCAGTCGCGCCGAACGACTCCAGTTTCTGGTTCAAACATTGCCAAGATATCCTAGCATATCCAACGGGTAACCTGGCCAATCAGATCACTCGATTTTGCCCAAAAGTGCCTAAAAGTGGACCGAATCCTGTGTTGACTGCAGTTGTAGAGGTTCTGGCAAAAAACAGCTGTTTTTGGCGGAATCTGTGCCATTGGCAGCATCTCCCACTTCTACCTAACTGCAAATTCCATCACAACGCAACTGCAGATGACCCGATTCTAACACAGTATTGCACAGTTCTTTAGTGAGTCACTTAAAGACATAAAAGGCGTGATTTCGCTGCTAATGATGTCGTATTACAGTGCTTATACGGCGAGGTGTTGCCGGAATTGCAATCTGGTCATCTAATCTCCCATGCAAGTGGAAGTTCCTGTGGCCAGGTCGCCGAGATGCCCTGCCAAGATCAATAGCCCGTTTCATCCGCCAATTGAGGCTATACATCTGCCGCCCGCTCAATTTCCTCGTGAGGTGATTCAGGATCCTCGTCGTCAGGTTCGTCGGCATTGGTTAACGTGGCCCGGGTCCCCATATCTATCGCTGGATAAACGGGGTCTGCATCAAGTCCAACTTGGGGACCACCAGCCACCTCTTGGTCACTGCTGCCGTCATTTCGCTGCTCACGATGTCTCCTTTGGTCACTTGCATTCTGGGTTGCCTTGGCAGCATCATCTTGTTCAAGGCGTTGGACCAGTTCCATCTTGCGTCCGCTCACGGGCAACCCACGCGCCCGGCAGCACTCCTTCAATTCCTTGTTCTTAAGCTTGCGATAGTCATTGGGCGGCATTCCCATTGCTTCCGTGGTGGAGACGAACTCCTCATTGATGCCATCGAGACTGGCTGATACTTCTGATATATCATCGTTGGCACGGACTTCGGGAGGTCGATACCAGTCATCCAGCCGCAGTCTGCTGGTGTCAATCCCCTTGATACTAATCAAGTGATCCTCCCGACCGTCGGGATGGATGGAGATACCTGTTTTCTTGAACAATCCTGCTACCATCGACCTGTTCTCTGTACTGAAGGCTCGATCCCAGGCGTTGCCGACGATATGAGTGGTCATAACTCTTCGGTCCCGAACAGACCAGCGGTCAGGTACATTGCCAGACGCTTCGAGGCGGTCAAGGTAGAGATCTGATTCATCACGAAGCCACTTTTTGAAGGGGCCGTTGAACCCCACATCTAGAGGCTGGAGATACCCGGTTAGACCTGCCGGGATGAGGGCCGTGGTTATGTTGTGTTCCTTAAGGGCAGCCTGTACTTTTGATGTTTTGTGGAATGTAGCTACGTCGATTATTAGAAGGGATTCCCGGCCAGCGGTATACGTCGCCAACCTCGTCCTAATCCAGTCCTCAAACAACGTCTCGTTGTTATAGGCAGTGTCGTTGAACTTGACGTCGACCCCGGGGTGATAGAGAGGGGACTCCTTAGCCATGACGTTGCCCTTGCCGTGGAATATAACGATAGGCCGTAACTCATCGACTCGGGAACCATCTCCCACCAACGACAACACCAAAGTTGCCTGTCTCTTTGACCAACCGCTTCTTTCTGACTTGCCCTGGACGGACTGGACTCCCTTGTGGTCGTAAGTAAACCCTTCGAGGAATTCAAAGGGCAACGGGGTCTCGTCAAGGTTGACGATGAGGTGGGGGGGGAACCTTTGCATGCTGAGCCCTTCATCAGGGTCGCTCATCAAAGCGACAGACTTCCAAGCTTCAACCCGTGAATTCCGTCTGATAAACTGCAAGAAGTCGTTCGTATACTTGACTACCTCATCTGGCACCTTCGTTGAAGCATGGGTGACGCGCCGATGAGTGATTTGATGCCTCCTCAAGAAGCCTCTGAACCAGCCGTTGGAAAAAACGAACACATCAGGGCATCTTGGGTACAGGTTCGCAAATATAGCTATAGACCTGCGCCGAAACCAGGTTCGTTGGACCAACCGCCGGTTCTGCCTGGCGGCGCAGAATTCTGCGTACAGTTTAGATTCCATCGCCGGCCAGCGAGGGCGATAAACAGGTGGTCGACGACGGGGTCCCTGCCAGATTAGGTGACGTTTTGACCACCAGGTCTGAACGGTGCCCCAACTCTGAATACCAAAGTATTCGGCAGCCTCCCTAAGGAACGGTCGGCGGAACCCATCTTCCACAGGGCTGTCACCTACGACCCTGACGCCAACCAGGTCAGAGAGGTCCTGGCGGAGAGGAATCCGGTGATTCTCGATGAAGAGCAAGACTTCCAGCTTGCGTCTCTGAGAATACGTTCTTGTAATACGTGTGACGGCCGGGGGAAGTTTGTATACAGAGCGTGCCAGGGGTTTGGGTTCCGGACCTGGCAGTTTCCGGGGCGCTGGTCTGGTTGACGCCGGGGAAGTCGATATCGCCATTTCTGAACCTGGTAAACATCAGCGACGGTGAACATTATCAGATCGAGCCTCGCAGGTCAACTCACCTAGGTGTGTAATGCGTATAGCTATCGTTGACGGGGGTGTGCTACCGAATGCAGGTTTGTGGAATCCAATCTCCACCAGCGATGTATGAATGCGGGAATTTTACCCCTACCACGGTGGGTAATATTGCAGCTGATATTGCAGGGAAAGCTAGCCCGATCGAACACGATGTTGAGGACGCATAGATTCGACGAAAAACGATGGGTTCGGACCGTTGTTGTGTCGTTGAATTGCAACTTGCAACTTGCGACCTGGGAGGGTGCTTTTTTCAAGCATCATAACCCGGGCAGTTGTGAAGTTTGCCAGTTTGTGCCATTTGGCCCTTTTTGCCAACTCTCACCGATTTCCCTCTTTGGCCTAGAGTGTGGGGTTTAAACGCAGATCGCTACCCGATATGGTTTAGTGGGCGACCCACGGCTACAGAGGAGCATGGGAGAACGCGGTACATACTTCGTGCACACAAGAGGTAACACACCTGCATCCTGCATCAACTTCCCAGACAAGATCGTTCAGAAAGGTCTGCAATCGCATTTCCCGAATCGCCTCTTGACCACGTGCTGGTAACGCATTAGAATGCGATCACATGCTCTCAACGTCCGCGAATGCACCCCTGCAGCCTTACAGCTACGGTACGCTACAAAAATTACCTAAACACTACCGTAACGAAGCGAGCAATGGGCAATGGCCTCTTTTTTTTTTCTTCCAATCTCACGATGTACGAAGTACCGACTCCAATCCAACCCAGGATCCGGCAACGCGGCACCTCCAGAAAAACCTTATTATGTAATGATAATACTCTAGAATGATCTGAATCGCTGTTGAATCCAATGAAGAAGTGACGATGTTCTTTTAATAGAGTGCACAAGTCCGGGGAAGCTGCGGCGGGGTCCCAGACTGATAAGATTGATAAGATGCTTAGTCATCCGATCAGCCCCACCATCATCGCCGACGTGACGCGATTGACCTGTAGCTATGAACATACCTACCTGTCAACTTGCATGCGATTGTAAACAACAACACCAAGTCTAGCCAAGGAGAATTGCAAGCATCTGATATTCACATCCACGCCGCCACCATTGACGGAAGAGACAATGTTCTCCCTACTTCCGGACCTCACCCCACGTGATGTAAGTAAACACAGCGAGCAAGAGATGCAAGCGAACGAGAATCAACGAAACAGAAGCAACGCTCCAAATGATAGCCGAAGAGGCACATATGATATGAAACCAATCCAATGATAGATAACTTTTAGCCGGCTAACCACGATACGCTTCGCCCTCATATGTAGTCCCATACACTATGGTACACGTCCTCGCGGCGCCCCTTCGCCTCAACAAACCACCACGATGTCGTCGTCGATCCCTACGACCCAGACGCAAACTCCCCATCTAACCACCAACACAACGCGAACACCAACACCCACGCCCACCGACGCAACACGCAACTAATCGAGCGCTCTCTCCTCGCCCGCCTCGCCGCCGACGAGCAGAAACTCGAGCGGCGCAGACAGAATGTCAGCGACTTCGGCGCCGCCTGGCTGAAGCCCCCGGGCGTCCCAAAGACGCTGTACCAGATGCGCGAGGACAGACGCGAGGCCGAGGAGCATCTAGAGGCCATGCGGCGGGAGCAATTAGCGCAGGAGCTCGCGGAGGCGGAGGGCGGGGACGGGGACGAGTTGACGGCGATGCTGGGAGCGATTCCGGGGAACCAGGAGGGCATGGACGATGTGCAGCTCGACGGGGCGCGGGATCTGGACGCTGATATCCCGGAGGGCGAGGATGCCGGGTTCGGATTGAGTGATGAGGAGGAAGAGGGCATGACGGATGATGGGGATCCGGAGTATGAGGATCTCGATGATGAGGAGGAGGCTGAGAGGCGGGCGTCCATTCGCATCGAGCAGGCGCAGCAGCGTCAGATCATGATGCATCGCATTCGCTTCCGCGAACAGATGGATCGGCATCGGCATAGTGCTGCGACGTTCCATGATGAGGAGATCGATGAGGATTCGCAGGTCCTTGAGGAAGATGATCTCGTTGCGGAGCGCACGCAGACGGAGAATGAGGATATGAATATGGAGGCTGATCTGGATGATGAGATCCCTGACGCGGAGAGCTTGGGCGGATACGAGCACACCGATACGGAGGCTGATATGAGTAGTATCATGGCCGACGAGGAGGTGTACAATCAGTCCCACGTCACCTTTGCGGCGTACTCGCTTCGTCCGAATCGGTTCCGGCACAGCTATGCCCGCAGTGACTTGCGCAATAGTCTTGCGGTTAGTGATGTGCTCTCGCGGGATGGAAGCAGTTTTCTCGAGGAGAGTCCGGGCATGCAGAGACAGTTTCCGCCTTCTGCTCGTCGAAGAAGAGGATGATTGAATTCCTATGTCAGGGATTATTGATCGGATTCTCTCGTCCTGATCGTTGTTTTTCATGGATGCCTTCTTTGCTTTCTTCACATGCGCTGGAAACGCAGCATCGTTTGGCGTTGGCTGCGAGTATTAAGATACCCCTTCATCATTTCCATCATTGTTTCCGTTTCTCATCCTTCGAGACACTCAATCAAGCACCCTCCTAATCCGTTCGACATTGGTTGCGACAGTGGTGTGTTCGATGCCTCTTCGTCCCCTTTTCATTTACGACCTTGCTGTACGGAATAGGTTTTAATTCACCACGAAGATATGCTTAATGATAACATCAATTATTAAAAAAAGATTCTGCTGTTTCTGAAGTATATACCGTAGCCCCCATACAGATTTCTGATATTGGGATATGTACGAAGAATCACCCCTGAAGTAGATGATGCATGGATGCGTTCAACCAGAAATAAAACCCCATGGCTTATTACATGCGCCGGCTCGCAAAACAATCGATTCGGGCTCTTCATCAAAAATGCAGAAATTCGTGACCCAAGCCAAGAACGCCCTGTGTCCCCATGCATTGCGCTGCTCCTGATTATTCGATCTATGAAAGAGAAAGTCGGCTTCTTCGGTATTTCGTAGGACGTGCATGTGGCTCTCCCTTGATAAATAATCGGGAACCGCATCATGCGTATCGAAATAGAATCGATGAGTCGCGTAGACCGTCGTGTCGCCGTGTCGAAACAGGAAAAAGGAAGAACGGATGGACGGTAGGTAAAATCAGAACAACCAGACCCAAACAAAGATGAAAATGACGGCGGCGAAGAAGACGAGCCAGGCCTGCCAGCCGACGCCCGTCCGCTCGGCCATGAGTAGCATGCGGTTCATGGTGCCGCGCAGCCTTAGTCGCGTGGAGTCGAACGAGTCGTTCATCTTCTCCGCTAGAGCGGTCGAGTCGCGGATCTCGTCACCAATCGCTACCGTCATCTAGCCGTCACGCAACCTTAGCCAATCCGTTTTTTTTTGTGTGTGAGTGAGTTTTTGATGAGGCTATCATGGCTTCTAGAACCGGATTCTGATACCCGTGGAGAGACAGAGATAACCGGGAGATAGGAGGGAAGGAATAGGGGTAGACGGGAGTGAAAAGGAGGGGAAAACGCACCTCTTTTAGGATCTTCACTTTGCCCAGTATCCCCTCGACTTGTTGGTCGTTCTGGCTCTCGAGTTCGTTGAGCACCGCATCGCTGTATTGCCCCCTATTCACACGTAAATCGTCAGCCCGTTGTTCTTTTCATTCCGACTCTTCCATCCATCGCATCGCGCTCCCTTCTCCTCCGACAAATCCATCTCTTTCCCATCCCCTCTCGTTATCCCTCCCCAACCCCTGATTCCCAACTCCAAAGCGCAAGACATACCTCGAATTCGGCGTCGCAGTCCTAAACGCCCTATCCCCCACACCCAAGTGCTGCGAGCCACTGCTCCCCGCACCCCCGCTGAATCCATATCCGCCGAGCGCAGGACTCGGGCTCGCGCTGACCTGTCGCCGGGACGAATCGGCACCATTATACCCCTCGAAGAGCGCGCTGCGCGAATCTCGCTGATGGAGCGTCGAGTGGCCGAATCTATTCATGTCGGGGACCTAATTAGTATCTTATCTTCCACAACTAAGAAGGCGAAACGTGTCCCGTAAAGAAACCCGTACATACCTAGAGGCCATATTGGTAGAGTATGGCGGACAAAGCCACCTTTCAGTTTGTGGGCTTCGATCAGTACTTGGTTGTTTCGTGAATGAATGTCCCGTTGTGTTTTTGTAGACTGGATGTAAACTGTTACGTATGGTTTTTAGTGATTCTATTTCGACGAGAGGCTCCCTGTTGTTGCTAATTAAAACCTGAGGCGCACTTCGCTGCGCCGCACCGGTCTGGCGACGGGTGGGGACAGGTGGTGACGCTACGTACGGGTATCATGCAGGCTAGGCCGTTAGGCTTGTTACCTGCGTCACAGGTCACAGACAGGTGAATCCGTATCCCCTCCAACTCCTACCTGCACGCCGGTGAGATATATTGGGACTCATCTGATTCGCCACTCCTGCTCGTCGTCAAGACAAGGTTTCTTGTGGCAGGTAGAAATGGAGATGGTTGGTCTGTTGATAGAGACAATATACGCTGTCCGTATTACGGTGTTGTTGTAACACTCCTGCTTGATGTGTGAACACAGGCGCGTAGAGTGTCTCGATTGGCGGCTACTTTCAGATTGGTGTTCGTATCAGTACCGATACGATCTCCATTGTGCAAGCTGGTTCTTGTTTTTCAGTGCATTCTACTCGTAGCATTCGATCTCCAAAGCATCGTGAACATCCCAGTGTAAGCCAAACCACTCGGCACAGATTACCATCTGTAACAACAGCCAGTGCCACACATTGACTCCGTCTAGGTATCTCCGTGCCTCATCCTTCCAATTTATGGAACGCAAACATGCGCATCATCATAGTCCTGGCAATGGCAAAACAGCCGTTGAAACGATCATGAAGAACAATCGATACGGGGCTATGCTGGATGGAGCGTAGAACAGACGAACCCCACTGCAGGGCCAAAAGACGCCAATTGTCGGGTGGCTAAGTTGAATATGGAATGGCAGGACTGGTGGATCTTGCACGCAAGTACCTGCTTGTACTCGCGGTGGGCTTTGCTTGATGATGGTCATGCAGTGGTGATTGACGCCAACAGCTTGAGATCACTTCTGTGCACGATGTTGGGACCTACCAGACACGGAATAAACCAATCGAGTTTGTAGAGTACATCATTTGTCTCCGTCCGATATTTTCAGATGAAAGCAGACAGAAAGAAGACAAATCGAATGGAGACGACTACACACGTAGAGGGTTAGACAGCTCCATCCGTTAGTGCAGGTATAAAGGCGTGTGCTAAGAATCCACCTTCACAAGATGGAGCTTATTTTGATGCTTCAGTCACATGGGATTTGCGATGACAACTCGTTTTCTTTTATTAGCGAACCTCAAGATGGGGCACAGACAACGAGACGAAGAAGTCTATGCTCGTAAACTACATAGTTACTGTGGCAACTGGTAGAAACGACGAACGATTCTTGAGAACTTTTCTTCTGTGTGTTTTTTCATTTGCGCGGGCCAGAACCTTGACGGGCTGCGCACGGATGATGGTGTGGTGCGGATGTGCGTGCAAATCAACGATTCGAATAAGCGACAGGTCATGTTGCGTGTCGCATTCAACTTTTCGGTACGGGAATAGATGTCTTCTGATGAACGGGATAAAAAAACGCCAAACTAGATGAGATGCAAGGTATCAAGATCAAGGGTGTAGAGGGAGTGTAGGCAGGATGAGTCCAGACTCGGAGCGTTGCTCGCCGAATCAAGCTTGATTAGTCCTCATCCATCTTCTCGCCATCCTCACCCTGAGGAAGGAAGTCATCCTCATCATCGTCGTCATCATCGTCGTCGGCAGGGTGCTCCTGGGCAGCCTTGGCCCAGTCAATAACTCGGCCACGGGTGCGGCGACCGCCATCGACGATGTTGTTGGTGTCAATCTCATCCAGGTTGTCCTCCTCATCTTCCTCAACTGCAAAGCACACTGGTGTCAGTTGAGACTCTCACCTAGCTTCATAATACTATATTTGTAGACTCACCATCATCAACAACCTGGAAAGCCGAGTGTTAGCTCAATTTATTGTCTATTCGAGTATTCGATCGACTTACATCCTCGTCACCACTGTCCTCCTCCTCGGCTTCATCCATGGACTGGTCGACAGGCGTCTCGGTCTCGACAGCCTTGCCCTTGCCTTTGCTGTTGAGCTCGACGTTCTCGTCAGCGACCTGAACAGGGTCCTGGACGGTGGTAGTGGTATCCTCGGCAGCCATTGTGACTGGATTGGAGATTGACGTAGATTGGTAAAGAGCGTTGGTTGAATGGATGTGCTGTGAATCGATCTTGAGAGAGTGGCGTGTGTGAGAATGAGAGAGAGAGAGAGTCGCAAGTTGGCTGGTATTGGTTCCGCGGGAAAGCTAAAGGTGAACAAGCAGAGAAGGCGAAGAAGAGGGTGTTTATTGGTCGCTGGACGACCCTAGCTTCTGCTGGCCAATCATGCACGCCCCTCGGGCTACCCACCAGACGTAGCTGCCATTATTCTGCCGGTATCCTGCAGTTACCGCCCGGCCTAGGTACATATGTAAGGCAGGTACGGCATAGCGTATGTACCTACGGCTAGGTTAGGCAGGTACTTCATTCACTTGTACCTGCTCCAGCGCGTGCGAGGTGTGATATCTTTCTATCGATAAGAGCGGCGTTGGCGCTATGCCAGATCGACGAAAGTCTCTCCACGCGGTCAGGTACGGATCACGTACGGATTAGCAACGGATTACGCCGCGCTGCAATCCGTTTAGATTACGGATTACGGAGTACATACGCAGAGTGCGGGTGTGCAAGGGCCAATTCAAAACTCGTCGCATGTTGGGCTGTGGAGGCATTTACGGCATAAGAGATGAGTCGTGAGATAGGGTGCAAAGAGAGATACAGTTTGCAGTAGAAACCGGGCTGGTAAATTCACATTGTGTGCTGGAATGTGAACGGCAATAAGTCCGTTTTTCACCTCCATACGGAGACCAAGTGAATAAGAGGTCATACGACTAAAACTCAGACTTGAGATGGCACTGCAAAGGCCAGGCGGTTAAGACAAAAGGGGTGAGGTCACAAACTTATGAACGTTCAGAGGCCTCGAAGAAACAAGGACTTGTCGTAATATATTGATCGAATACTTGAAGTCTACTCTTTCTTTTCATCCCCACCGCCAACAACGGTCATCAAGGCAACAAGCAATATTACCCACCAATACCTATGAGAAGTTAGCGACGTGAATCTCACCACGAAGTCAAAAGGGGGGTGGGAGGGAGTGAGAGTGTGAGAGCGAGAATGAGAAAAAGAAACCGAATATGGTCCCATCGGGCTGAAAACAAAGACACGTACTTCTGAAACATTGTCTTCTCCTCTGGAACAACCTGCCTGCCCTCGGGCGACAGCACAACCGGCTTGTTAAGCTCAGGCTGTCTGCCGGCCTCCGCCACGAGGATCACAGCCTGCGGCCCAAAGTCCCTCGTCTGGCCCGCGTCGATCCCCACGCCGCGCACCGCCGCGCTGATCGGCTCGCCATCGCGATCCACCGACACCATGAGCGCCGGCGAGTAGCCCTTGCCGAAGTTCTCCACCGACGCGACGGACGTCGATGAGGTCCATGCCTGGGCCACGGGGTCGTAGATGCCGACGCGCACGAGCTTGGTCGAGTCGGCGAGCTCGGGCGCCTCGTAGGTGAGTATTTGCGCCTCTGAGGGCGCGAACACGTCGTATTGGAGCTCGGCTAGCGGGACAGGGGCTGCGGGTGATGCTGCGACTGCTTGGATGTAGATGGCAGCTGTGCGCTCGCTGGCCGTGGCTAAGCTTGCCAGTGCGAGGCTTGCTAGGGCCGAGAAGAGTGTCGTTGTCTTCATAATGTGTGTTTGTTATGTTGTTGTTGTATTAGGTTTTATGAATGAATGTGACTCTCATCACGATGGATGAAGATGATGGTATTGGTACATTACGTGGAAAGACGGTGGCATGAGTGAAGAGGGTATCCAGTGCAGAACACGGTTTGCCTTGGCACAGAAGGAGTTCTTCACACGGTGTTACGTATCTCAGATAACGGGCCGGGCCCTGGCTGCAAAGTACCGGTACGGGCGGGGCCTCTCTCACATGTTCAGCGATGCAATTTTGTAAGTCTCGAATGATGAGAACGTGTACAAGAAGTAATGAATTGAATTCTCATCGGCATTAGGTACTTGTATAGTAGCACTATTTCAGATTCTATTACTGTGTCTCTGCAAGAGAATCATGGCATAAGTTGTGGTTCGCCTGCGATCAGGTACAGAATGGCATGAAGCCGATTTCGGTGGCGTATCTTGAGCCTACCTAACCCTGCTTGTGATTCCTACCCGACTACATACCCCCTGATACCCCTTCATCATGAAAACCCCGGGACACATGCTCAATGAAATTCGCATATACTTCGTATGGATTACTTTCATATAAAGGCAACGACGCCGTCTGAATGGGAATTATTTCTGTCGTAGATTCCAACCCTTCAGATTCAGTTCCTCGTGATGTTTCATGTCGAGTTGTCTTTGCTGGGCACATCGCTGTCCTCGTCATCTTCATCATCTTCGTCGATTTCGTCGGTGTCCTCGTCTTCGTGTGCCGCCTCCTCGTCCCCTTGGATAACATAACCATCACACCGGTCGACCAAGCCCTTATAATAGGCCTCCAAAACTTCCGGAATGGGCACTATCCTCCAATCCACCCGATAGAGAAACTCTAATTCCAGGAGTTTCAACTCCGCCACCTTGACACCCCCAACACGCGCATAGTATGAGTTGTTCCAAAAGGAGTCCGAGAGGCCCTTCCCGGCCACTGTGGCTGAAGTGATCAAGAAGCGATGTACGGTCAGGGTGTTAATGGTAAAATCGATGTATTGTGCGCATAGTCGATCGATGTAGTAGACCATGGAGAGTAAAAGGGGCGGAGTCAGCGTGGCATGTTTTGCCAGTCGCTGCAAATAATCCAAGACAGAAATACCTGGCGCTGTTCTGCAGATGGACGCGTGAGTACTGTCTGAATCCATAGCCGTAGCCATATCATACACAAGGAAAGGCACCCTACCTCGAATGGAACCTTGTGAGGTTGCCGCTCTTCATTGCCAGAGCGTCGTTTGTTTCAATTAGTTCTCCTATCATATTGGCGATAAGAATGACCATATCCTCGACGTCGCATAACTCGTATCGCGCCGGCAGTACTTTGGGAGATTTCGTATTTGTGCGAGAGCGTTTGGACGAGCTATGCTGACTGGCCTCCACGGCGCTGGCAATCGTATGGTCTTGAGAGTTGCGCCTTTTGGAAGGAGAGAGGGGGTTCGTCGTTTGTGTATTAGGCTGAGAAGCCGCCTGGCTCGGTTCACCAGAATTACTAGATGGTGTTCCTGTTTTTGTATTCTCGGCGGCGGAAGAAGAACTGGGCTTGCGCAAAGCAGGGCCGTCGGCGGCTCGCAAAGGAACCGTTGGGTCAAAGGGCTCCATAGGCGAGTACTGTGTAGCTGCATCCACGCCAACATATTGCTTCGGCTTCGACTGCAGTGGCGACTTATGGAGGCCAGGCGGCGAAGACGAAGGACGGACGACAGAGCGTTTCGAATGCTGGCGGCGCAAGGACGCCGTGATATTGGGGAACTGGTGGGGAGAGTGGGACGGCGAAGGCTGCAGAGGTGCAGGCGGATAACACAAGTCTCGCTGGGAGGGGGAGGCGGAGGCAGAGGTGGTCATTGGCGGTGGCGCTACGGGAGAAGAAGTCAACATGTTCCTCTTCTCCAAACCATCATGGTCGTCCGGGGATCCCTATTTTTGAATTGCTTCCTGCTGTTACGTGGCCCGTGGCCCGGCGTCGGTCGGGAGAGTGATTGGGCTATGCTTGTCGGCAGGTCGCCGTGACTAATGAGTCCGAGTATTATTGGTATTTATAGGGTCGTTGGGTTCGCAACCGTGGCGGCGGGTCGATCTCTGGCGATATGCAGGAGGAGAGCATGGCCTCGTCTGGGGCGCCGAAGGAACAGTTGCGGGTTGGTGGCCGACGGGAGCAGTAGTAAAGTATGATGGGTGGCCATCCCGGTCAGGGCTGGCTGCAGTACCTAACGCAGCGGTACTGGGTACCTGAGGTCCAGTGCGGATTACCTAAGTCACGGCGAGCCGGTGGTGGTCCATCAGAGCAGAAGGGGACATCTGTTACAGTAAAAGTACTGTATTTCGTACAGAGAATAAACACTGTCCACACTGTTCACGTCCATTGTGATTCTGTGAGGTCCCAGTCCGGCGGGGTTCCCTTTTATGTGCATGGATACGCCGTGTAGGTATTCTGTACGGTGCTCCGTCTCCGTTCAACACTGTCTGAAATACACAACCGTCCTGTAAACACAGTGCTAAGCTTCACCACGGGCGGGTCTGCTACAGCGTACAAGTGTTCCGTACAAGTCACTTGTAATCCGTTTATGAACCTTGTCGGACTGCTGGGCTTGACGTAGTTTATTCCGCACTCACACCTTACCTAACGGTTCTCATTCATGTGCCTACTCACTTCTCCCGTACCAACTTCCTCCCTCAAAACCTTCATACTTCTGCTGATCGCGGGATTCTAATTTCTGAACCGAACAACCCGGTTTGAGCAACGCCGGACACACATACCTATCCTGATTATCCATATGCCGTAGTCTCCCGCTCGGATTGGCCCCTCAGAGTCCCAGACCACATCGCCGAGCGAACGATCGCCGATGTTCACGCTGCTCTCCGCGCATCTTTAGGTATCAATTTGTTGTCCGCCAAAATGCATCCCGACCCGCACGAGGTCATGGCTCAGCTCAATGCGAGTCCTGCTGACCGCGTTGCTGCTCTCCTGCTGATCAAGAACGATGTCATCGGCGATGATGAGCAGAAGAGGTTCTGGGTCCACCACGGCCTCCTCCCACGCCTCGTGCTTGCTCTGCAGTCCAACCACTTTGCTTCGAATATCAACGAGAAGAGGGCGCGACAGCTCTTCCCAGCCCTTCAGACCATCAGCACGCCGTTCACAGACGACGACACAGTCCAATTACACGCTCTGCAGCTGCTGGCAAGCTTTGCCCGTGGTACGCCTCCTGCCGTTTCTCTCCTGCTGCTGCCATTATCGGCTGTGAATCGAAACTGACATTATTGGTGATTACAGCTGGCCCTGCTTTCGTCGAGCCACTCTTCTCTTCACGCCTACTGGATGTTGTGCTTAGCGAACATATTCTCCAAAACGAGCATCCCGAAATCGTTCTCGCCGCACTCGACACGATTCGGGAGTATGTCGTGGCTACGGCAAATTCAGGCTCGATAACCGCGGGCATCACTCTCGAGATGCTAGCAGACATTATCTTTGAATCACCGCAACTAGAAAGCTTGCGCATCATTCTGTCGCAGCGCGCGTCGAGCCGTGACGTCGAGGCCCAAATTACACACGCCGCATACCTTGTCCGCACTCTTTGTTGCGAGGAACGCCACCAGGTTCTCCTGGCAGATGCTGGGATTTTAGATGCCCTTGCTAGGAGGTTAGCAAGCATTGCAATGTGCGAGGGCTATATGCTTCCGAAAGCCGATATTCGCGCCGATATGGAGCAACTGGGATGGTATCTACCTGATCCTGCTATCTCCAGAAAAGGTCTGGATGAGGTGCTAGGTGCCATTGCTGCTATTGTCACAGACTCGGCATTGCGTGTCTGTAAACTCGTTTACTCGCCCTCGATTCTCGCGGTGTTCCCTAATTTCTGGAATGGTGGTAGCCGACATTCAACCCACTCTTCTGATTATTCGGAGCTTCCAGGAATAAGGCCGAGGAGGCCCAGGGAGCCTGAAATTATGGATATGCTGCTCCCTGATACGCCGTCGCACTCACGAAATCATGGGAATACCGGCGGTTTCTCTTCATCCGGTTCCTCTTTTTCCTCTAGAGAGTCTCCTAGCAATAATGGCCGACCGAGCTCCAAATTACAGACGAGTATCGTCTCTTGGACACCGCCCGAAGAGAACGCCACGCGTAACCCGGAGGCGGATGACCGACCTCTTGAAACGCCACTCGTACCATGGTTAATTCACCTATTACGCACAAGTAAAGGAACCGAATCACTGATGGCAACGTCAGTGCTCGCCTCACTTTTCAAGACGGGTTTTGCCTATGCAGATAGAGAATCCAGCATGGGCCTGCTCGTCATTCCAGTTTTGTTGAGGCTGCTTGAAGACGCCGAAGCTAAGGCGAAGACATTCAAGCATGATTGGATGAGTCCAGAAGCAGTATCGATACTTAACATCGTTGAAGAAGCGCCGGCGGTGCTTGCTCGACTCATTACAGATAGTGAGGTTACGCAGAAGGCTGCGTATGACTGTCGTGCGGTGAAGACGATATGCAAGCTGCTGAAAAGTAGCTATGATACCCCATTACCTGCTGCCGAAGCTCGCCCCTGGTCACCGGATGATACTAGCTTCACTGGCGAGCACGCGGAGTGCGAGTTGGCTGATGAGGGCCAGAATCGGCTGGTCACTCACCGGATAAGAGTAAGAGAAACAACGTTGAAAGCAATTGGCGCGCTGGCCATGTTCAAGGAAGATTATCGCAAAGCCATCGTAGATCAGGATGTGGTGCCCTACATGATTGATTCCCTGAACGAGTTTCCCGCTAAGCTGAAACAATCGAAGGACCAGGACAGTCATGGAAGTTCTAGCAACAGAGCATCGAAAGCTGAGAGAAACCCGGTGTCTGTCATTGTTGCAGCATGCTATGCTCTACGAATGCTGTCTCGATCGGTTAAGACCCTTCGAACTGCACTGGTAGATCATTCCGTCTCGAAACCCATATTCGAACTACTTCGTCACCCACAAGTCGACGTTCAGATTGCCGCGACGTCTTGCGTATGCAACCTTCTGCCAGAGTTCAGTCCCATGAGAACAGTTAGTCTTACCCCCCCCCCCCCTGAAAGCTCGTGGAGCATGCCACTAACTAACTGGTTTTTATAGCCTCTAGTCGATGCCGGTGTCCTCCCAGTGCTATGTAAGCATGCGCATTCCGACAATGCGTCTTTGAGACTGAACGCGCTATGGGCTCTGAAGCATCTCGTCGATTCCGCGAGTCTAGACCTAAAGAAGCAATGCATAGAAGAGCTTCAATCGGGTTGGCTAGTTCAACTCATCTGTGACAACACTGAAGAAGAGGCGTTTTACTCCAAGAAACCTCGATCCAAACAACAGAAGTCGACTTCGACGACTTCACACGGTATGGACGAAGATGTAGAGATGGACTTTTCGGATGAGCCGAGTCGCCCATGGTTTAGCAGTTCTGTTAAGAGGGGTGGTACGACGTACGACCTGCCGGAGAGTCAGATACTCCAGCTAGCACGGCAACACTACGATCGGCTTGAAGAAGTAGAACAGAATCCCGGTCGCCAAGCTATATGCGATGACCGTGCTATTCAAGAGCAAGCCCTTGATTTCATCAGAAATCTCATTGGTGACGCCCACTCTGGCAACAACCCAGACTCGGCGAGCGACACTGCGGAGATGATTGATCATCTTATGAGTACACTGGGTCAGGATCGCCTATTCACGATTCTAGCCTCTAAACTAAAGCCGAAGGCCCTACACCCATTTACTCGCCAAGCTAGTATCAGTGGCAGTAATGAGGCTCGGGTTGTTTCGCCTGTTCCCAAGATTATCGAGGCAGTCATCTACGTCTTGGTCCATATCGCAGCTAGTGTACCCCGGCATCGGCAGCTCGTGATTGCGCAGACCGACATGCTCAAACAGCTGGCAAAATTGTTCAACAGTCAAGATCGAGAAGTACGGGTTGCCCTGTGCCATTTGATCAATAACTTGACTTGGCAAGAAGACATGAGCGATGCGAACGCGTGTTCGCAACGAGCAACGGAACTGAGGAATCTGGGATTCCTCAAGAAGCTGGAAGCTCTCGGTCAGAGCGATGATGAGCTGGACGTGCGTGAACGTGCCAAGTCTGCTCTCTGGCAGATGAAGAATGGGTACTGAGGAGTTTGTTTGTTGATGAGCAGTGAAGACCTGCATTGATGACGATTATGGGTTGTTTGAGTATATATCATGGCGCGGGCACGGCATCTGACACGTGAACAGCATAAGGGAGTTGGGGGGTTGGCATAAGCAGTTGATTTGGGCGTAGCTGTGACGAAAGCATAACTGGCTGGGTGCAATGGCTTTTGTTGGCGCAGGGCTTGGGGAAGAAAATCCGTATGAAGTATGAGAGTTGTGTTGTAAGTCATGCCGACAACGAATACCTATTTTAACCATTCCGACTTGATGTGTTTTGTAGCATGGGAATTCGATGACCAATGGCTGTTTTCCGAACAACGCGTATTACCCCTTTCCTACAATGAAACGTAACACCCAAAATCCCAGATAACCAATCCATCCAATCATAACACCTTCAAAACACATCAGACCAGTATCCCTCACGCCCTCTTCTTCTCATCCCCCGAATCCGTCTCCGTCGACAACCCCACGCCGGCAAGGAAACACACCTTGCCCAGGAACGGACCAACAGTCATAACGACAACAACAGCATCCATCCCACTCCATCTCAACGGATTAAAAAACAGCGCAGACCCCATACTCTGCACCAGACTCGTCGTATAAAAGACATCGCTGATCGCCGACGCCGCGAGCGTGTGGCGCCAGACACGCACGTCGTGCGTCCCGCGCAACGAGACGAAGTCGTGGAAGGCGAGCATTAGCCAGGACCCTGTCATTTGTGTGAAGAGGGGGGAGAGAGAGGCTGAGTAGGTGATGCTTGGTAGCGTTGCGGAGAGCAGGGACGTTGGGGCTATGAGGGCTTGTAGGGCGCCGGCGGTTGCGAAGAGGGGCTCTATGAGGGTGAAGAGGATGCGGTAGGCGGCTGGGATTTGGGGGGCCATTGTGTTGTATGAGTTTGGGGTTTTTCCTTGTAGGGGTTTGTTTATGAGATGAGGCTTGATGATGATACTGGTAAAGAGAAGAGGATATGTTTTCATGAATGAGATGAGCTCGATCACCCCCTCTCGGCGATGATCTGCATCCAGCTGTGAAACTATGGCGCTGATATTCACGATAGTTCCTTAGCCTCCGTACATACATATCCGTTTACCCCAAAACCCTCAGAACATGCATAAGAAAGAAAGTCCTGCGCCGTCAACAACTAGCTCGACACCTTCGCCAACGACCATATAAATCCCCAGACTTAATAACTGCGCCAATAACTAAATTCAAATACCAAATACTGAAGTAAAAAAGACGAGAAGACAAAAAATTCGAGAAAACAAAAACAAAATGGTCAAACAAACCGGCATATCAATGAGAGCCGTGATCGTGATGCTCAAGTCCCCGTACGGCGGCCGCTCGACGGCCGAGATCGCCGCGCTGACCGGGGTCTCGCAGTCGCAGGTCAACCGCATCTACGCCAAGGCCATCGAGCGCGGCTTCAACCCTTACCATTACCCCTTCATACTCAGGGACGAGTGGCTTTCGAATGCGCCGGGTGCTGGACGGCCGAGGAAGAATAGGTCTGCAGATCAACAGTCTCATTCACAAGAGCAAGAGCGAGGGCATGAACGAGACGAGCAAACCGAAGCGGTTATTTCCGAAGACGAGGAGAATGGAACCGCGCCACTGAGAGAAGTGGATGAGAATATGGGAGACGCCGAGGAACCGACGAAAGGCGATTGAATGAATTACTGTCTACAGATTACTTATTCTGGGGTGTTATTTGGATGCATTTCGATGAATGCGCCAGCCCACTTCTTGGTGGGGACTCGACGGCAACAAGCAGAAGCGCATGCAACCAACGGACTGGGACATAAATGCAGGCGAGGGCGTTCAAACCAAATCGCTCATATTCGCGCTCATACGCGCGCAGGGAAATAAAGTCGGACTGGAAATGTGGAACGAATATACATATGAGTTTGGAGACTGGGCGCATTCTTGGAGACCCGGGCGATCGCACGCGATGTCGGTCGGTTGAGTCTCGGTATACGGGTTTTGTTGTATATGTGCATATGGGGTGTAGGAGTGAACTTCAATATAACGATTCACATGGACTCCCGTCTCTCCATCCGTCGACGAACCGGCGAAACTCTACCTTCGAGAAGCTTCTGTAGTGGCTTTCATTTTTATTCTATTTACTGAATTATCTGTGAAAGATGTAGTGGCTGGAAGATGAGGATGGAAGTCTTTCAGTGAGTCTTCCATGATGTTACATTGAAAACCGGATGAAGATGCCATTCCGGCGAATCCGGCCGGTCCGGACTCTTTGCAACTCACACTCAATCACCGATGCAACATGGAATGAACACCTTGATGGATGGTTGAGTGCTTTCATCGCATGGGACAAGACTCATGTAGGTTCAGACAGATTCATATGACATCGCCAGTCACGTCGGCGTAGACTTTCAACCTCAACATCAATTATGATATCGACATAGATTATCTCGAATTAATTCAGATCCCAGATCGACTACAAGATGTAGGTATTCCGAGAAAATGCGCGTATGCCCTCACGTCACATCCAATACGACCTTGTCTGCGCTCCAACGTCCACATGAATCCCGACAACAAACCCCATAGGCCAATGCCTTCCCTTTCTTCCGTGCCTGACACAGACACACAGTAAGATATGACGCGGACGATAATTTTGTCGTGATCTTTTCATAGCATTGCTTGCATGTGGAAAGACAATGACCCGCCAACCCTTTCCATCTGCCGATCATGCATCAACATCCTGAACCACGTTCATTATTCGCTTCGCCATTCTATATTGATAATCAGCTCAAACCCCGGAATATCTACCGTGACGTCAACTTTTTGCCTGCCCGGGTTCGGCCCATCGAGGGCATGACGATAGGTATGGGCCGTTCCACCCCCTCGGCCGCGAATCTGCTCTGGTAAGTATGCGACGCGACGCAGAGGGCTGACATGACATATATCTCGGTCCATGTTTACTGATACGGCATTTCTATCCATGAGGCGAATCTATGACCCGTGACGTTCTACTATTGTATTATTTAGTCCAGACTGTGGTTATTCTGGTGATGACAAGCCCGTAACGTGGAAACTTCTCGATCTCCTATTTGAGCATCCGATGGCTGCAAGACTGACTCGACTCGGTGTTGATCGGAGCGGAGACACGGAGGGCAGTCAGCGTTGCCTTATCTGGGCGTTTCGCGGAATAGGGCTGCGTGGCATGGGCATTTGCCATGCCAGCCAACGTTGCATCCCAGACTTCCCGGGCTGGCGTTCGGAGCCCTCGGCATCGCGACTTACACGATGGTACGGCTGTCCGTCCGGAAAGCGCCGAGTGGGTGTGTACCCCCGGCGTAACGCATGGGATGGGATGGGATGGGATGTCAGTCAGTCAGTCGGCTGCTTCGTCACCTGATTACTGATTACTATCGACCATAGACCGAGGACGTAGGTAGCAATCGGATTGGGCCTCAGTCACAGAGCCTCTGTCTGATTCCTAATCTTCCGAACTCATCGCCGAACGGGTAGACCGTCGCCCTGCTATTCTTAGCCCGGGCTATCTCAGTGTTTGTTATTCACGCCCACGTCACCCGTCACTCGGCCCTCACAGCGTCGTCATTAGTAAGGGCGCCGGGTCTGTGGGCTGAGGGATCGTCCGAATCTTTCTTCCTCTGGGTTTGTCATGAAGACTAGTGTAGATCACGTCGCGAGATGCGTTCAGCCAATGCCGTGATCGAGATCCAGTCGCCTGGGCTCCGCTCGCGATGGGAGGAATTACTCATCTCGTTGCAGATATAAAGATACTGCTCTCTCTCTCTGGTATCCCTTTTCGTTTGACTTCGATCATCACCTCGCTACCCTTGAGAGCAACATCACCTTGAGTGAGCCTCTGTTACTGACAGACGTCTCCCTCGCTACCCTTGAGAGCAACATCACCTTGAGTGAGCCTCTGTTACTGACAGACGTCTCCTTCCTCATCACGTCCATCTACATACAACAGGTTGGTTCACTATCATCAGACGACTCACATTCCTCAAAAATGCCGGTTCTACTAGACCGTTCAAACGACGCCCTAATCGTCAACCCTCCTGCCGGCAACGACGCCCTCAGTGTCAACGGCAGTGACTGGCTATGGGCCGTGACAGCTATCTACGCCTTCTCGGCTATCTCCCTCTTCGGTCTATCTTTCATCGCCCGGTCCGGTGAACGCATCTTCCACTACATCTTCATCGTCGCCCTGCTCGTCGGTTCCATAACCTACTTCGCTCAGGCATCCGACTTGGGCTTCGTACTGGTTAGACAGGTCAACTCGTCCCCGACGCTTGCCTTCGCCCGACAGATCTTCTGGCCCAAGTATGTCAACTGGGTTGTTAGTTTCCCGGCTATCATCATTGCTCTTGGTCTTCTTAGTGGTGTTTCCTGGGCTCTCATCGTTTACAATATCTTTCTTTCGTGGATTTGGTAAGTCATGCCCCTTTTCAAACATAGTCGACAGCAATCTTCAGACTTGCAATACTAATATATTCCAGGGTCATCGGCTATTTGGTCTCAGCCTTCACGACCTCAAACTACAAATGGGGATTCTTCGCCTTCGGCACAGTTTCCTTGCTGGTCCTCTCTTACAACACTCTGAACGCCCACTACTCGGCTCAACGCCTCGGCGTCTTGAACCACCACACCATCCTCTCCACCTGGGCCAACTTCCTCTGGCTCCTGTACCCCATTGCCTACGGTCTATCGGACGGTGGTAACCGCATCGGAGTGACACCCGGATTCATCTTCTTCGGCGTGCTCGATCTACTCCTAGTCCCCGTGCTATCTCTAGGCTTCCTCTTCCTCTCGCGCAAATGGGACTACAACCAGCTGGACCTAGGTGAGTGTCCCCAATTTCCAACCTCCTCCCTACAAAACGTAACAGCTAACCTCCCAGAAAAGCTTTTACGCAATCGGGTCGGGTCCACGGTGCCGGCCATCTCCCCGAGCACAACAACGCCAACGCCAACAACGGCACCAACAACACTGCCAGCGCAGCCCCCAAGAACAGCACGGCGTCCGAGAAGAACGACTCGCCTTTGGTGCCTGCCAAGAACGAAGGCGAGACTGCCTGATGAGCTCGTGCCCGTGTCGACGAGTCTTAGTTCTAGCGGTGCGCTGAGCCTCATCTCGATGCCGCCGGATCTCAACACGCCGTGAGGATCGGCCCATCGCTAGAACCCCTTTTACTACTGACTGACTTACCCAATGATCTCTATTCCCTAGAAGTTGTGTTTATTGTTTGTTTGCTTTACTACATACCCTCTTTTTCTAGTTATTTTATACCAAATACCTTTGTATTATCTGATGAAAAACTCGGGTGGTCCCTTAGAGCAGGGGAATCGACGCCGACGGGAATAGAGGTTGGGAAGGAAAAAGTCATTAATCCGCTCTACCGACTATGACATTCTGTCTGGGTCATTCCATTAGATATCCATGAGATAAAAATGAATAAAGATTTCCTTATTCTTCCAAGAAATGGTTAAACCCGTAGTCAGCTATCATGAGGAGGTGACGAATATTTGCTATTTCTGTGACCCTTTTGACTTTGGTTATTTATGGACACTTGACGACAAATAGATTCGGGCCTTTAGACTGGCTTGTTACAGGTTCGGCGTGCGAGTCAGTCAGTCAGTCAGTCAGTCCATCCTCACGGCCGGGTCCGGGAGAAAGGAGGATAACCGCGGTGATGGTACACTCATGCTAGCCCAAGGGTCTGGACTTCAATTACTAAGGGGGAGTATGGGAATAAGGGCCGTCTAGCTCTACTGGTCACGCGACCACTTTCCTTCCATCCGTCCGTATCGTCATTCCCCTTGAAGATCAGCTCATATCAGAAAGAATTAAGTCGACTAGAACTCCATCTAGACCACGCTTACACGCCCTTGAGCTCACGACGACGCATCCGCACCGGCACCTTACCCGCCGGACTCGACACGCCAAACCCAAACATCTTGATCGAGAAGTCCTCCTTCACATCCCTCCCCCCTTCCAATATCTCAACATCAAATAACCGCACAAACAACGCAATGGTGAGCAGAATTTGTCTCTTGGCAAAGTGTCGACCGGGACATTGTCTCGTCCCACCACCATAGGGGATCCAGGCGCCCTCAAGCCCCTTCATCGAGAACGTCGGCGCTTCCTTTGATCCATCCGTAGGGAACTTGAGGAATCTACCCACCCAGAACTCGTCGACCGGATGCTCGCCGTTGACGCCCGTGCTCCAGACATCGGTGTCCATGTGTGCGACCGTCGTTGATGTCACGACGACTTTGCGCTTCGGGATGATCCAGTCCTGGATATTTAAGTCGTCCCTGTCGCCCATGCGGATGATGTAGAAGTGCATGCGCAGCCGTAACGTCTCGGCATATACAGCTTGCAAAAAGGGTTGCCGGAATAGTTTCTCAATATCGAATTTGACATGTCCATCAAGCACGCAAGCATCGACTTCGGCCCGGACACAAGCCAGGAGCTCGGGGTCCTTGTAGATATCGAAGATAGACCAGGAGGTGGAACTAATCGCGTTCCGCATCCTATACGAATCAGTCAGTCACATTCCCCTTATCTCAATAAAATACTTACGCCCAAACAGCCCCCAAATCCTGCGCCGCAATCGCATTGAAATCAAACCCATCAATCTCCGAAAAGATCCTCTGTCGATCCCGGAAGAAACTGCTTCCCCAATACGGATCATCACCATCCGCGTCGAGCGCCGCGTCCGTGAATTTCTCCCGTGCGTGTTGCTGCCAGATTTGCACGGCTTTCCAGACCCGCTCGCGCGCTGCGTACGCTTTGGGCGCGAGGAATTTCGGGATACCTGCTCCTTTCGTCAGTCCCTTATCTCCCACCCAGACAGAAAGAGAGGACGGCGAGAACTCACCCTGCAAATAAAGCGGCACATTCCGATCAAACACCCAAAAGTCCCTCAAAAAGGTCGGATTCAACTCCAGCAAATACGGCCCACAAAGCGCCTCAAGCGTCGCAACCGTAAGCTCATCACCAACAACACGCATCAAATCATCCTCTTTTTTCCACCCTTCATTTCCACCCTCCCTCCCCCACAACCCCTCCAACCTACCAGTAATCTCCCCCACAAACCGCCCCCAAAACGGCCCCAACCCCTTCCCCTCCAAAAACTGCACCAGCGACGCATGCACGCGGTAATCCACACGATTCCGCGGCTCAACCGTACTCTCCGGATGCGGGACATGGTTGCCCCCCGAATCGTCCCTGTCGTAGGCCGCTAGCGCCGGACCCGGGAGTCCGAAGGCGTAGCCGAGCGCGAACTTGACGAAGGGGATCGAGGTGCAGGCCCAGGAGGTTTTGAAGAGGGCTTTGAGGTTCTCTGGTCCCCGGAGGACGTAGAAGTCTGTGGTGAGAAGCTTTATGCGTGTGGGGTGGGGGGCTTGGAAGAAGTTTCTGAGAAATGTTAGGGGGGATGGAATGAGGGGGGGATGGAATGAGGAGGGGATGGGGGACATACGATTTGTTTAGGATGAAGGCGCGTGGTCCGAGGAGATATGTGAGCGGTACTGTCCCTAGGAACGGGACGAGGTACGGGAATGTAGCGGGCGCGCCTTTCGTGACGGGTGTGGTGCGGCCATTATGAAGAAGGTACCGGATAGCGAGGACGGTGATGAGGAGGAGGATGAGAGGGCCTGGGTTCGACAGGTCGGGGAGGAGATCGTGGAACATGGTCATCATCTAGTTTCCTCTTCAAGATCCGGGTTGAGCATGACTGATTAGTAAATACGAAGCTGTTGTCTAGGTAGTTGTTGTTGTTGTGATCTACTCGGTGAGCGAAAAGCCCTTGAATAATGCTCACGGCTAGTTATCTCATTACGTTGACTGGTCTAACGACGCGACTCATTCACGTTCAAATGGAACTGCATTTACCTGTCTACCTATTAATAGCACGTATGTATGTATGTACGGTACATCAACTAATTCGCTACAAGCCAAGCGCGTTTATAGTCGCTGCAAGAACGTCGTCATAGCGTGAGTCCCTCCCGGCGCGCTACGTCTTAGCCGCTTGCGCCGGCCTCGGTCTCGGCCCGGAGCAGACCACCCGGCGCAGGCCCGTTGGTGGGCCGTGGTTAGAGCTGTAAGTCCGCTACTCCGCCGGTGGGCATTTTGAACAGAGACAGTATTGAGGATGAATTTGATATGCGATGGGATGTTGGTATTATTGGCTGTGTGATCTCTGCGCAACTGACGAGCTGAGGTAAAAGTAGTTATGATACTTGCGCTTTGATGTAAGAAGAAGTTGAGGCGTGGCACAATTGACAACAATCAGAACATTGACCTGAGTGGCAAACCGATTACGTTGAACAACGTTACAAATTCACTAATAAACAGACTTATCGTGCTGTTGTTACCGACCGAAAAGCAGACATGATGGATACTTATACTTCAAAGAGTCGAGACTTTCTAACTCACCATTCTCCTCAACTAACAATGCCTCAACGTCTCAACCTCACCAGCATCCGTTGATCATTCAATCAACACCTCAATAATCAACGTCGGCCCTTTCCAACAACACTCAATGAACAATGCCTCAACATCTCAATCCTCACCATCATCCGTTGGAAGTTAATCAACACCTCATCAGTTAACGTCAACCCCTTCCAGCAACATCCCAACGAACAACTCTTCAACGTCTCAACCTCACCTCCTTCCGATAGTACTTAACCGCACCTCATCAGTTAACTCTAAACCTTTCCAACAACAACTCCTCAGCACCCAATCCTCACCATCTCCCCAGCAACGCCTTCATCCACATTAACACCGACCCTTCCATTCATTCGGTCTACAAAGAACTTCCAGCCCAGAGGCCACGTAGAACATGAGGTCAACTCACAGAATTCCGAAGTGCGGAGTTGACAGAGTAACTATGTATGCGCATATGCATGTCAACAGTGATAGCAGACCCCTCGCTCTCACTCAAGAGAGAGATGACGATTCACCAAACGCAATGTGCTGAGTAACAAAACAATATCATTACGACGACTTGCTTGCGCGTAACTTTGCGCCCTTTGAGGATCGAGATGAAGAAGATGATGATGACAAGCGCATGCTTCTGCTTGCACAGGACAGCAGTCTTGTCGCAAGCCCCTTTATACTTTTCCCCTCGCGCAATGGACTGCAATACGGGGCGTCCATGTTTCGCGTGTCTCAGGAGTTCGTATTCGCAGGAGTTCGTATTCGCGTCTGGGCAAATACTGAGCAACGACTGTATGTGCTGAGGGAGCGGGCAGTCGCCTGTCCGTCTTGCCGTTGTTTACTCGTTACTGTTCTCGTCGATGGATCTGTTTCCGGGGCGCTCTTAATAGATCGATCAACAATTTTGTGGATAGGAGACAATCGTGAAGCATCTCGTCGGTCCACTCTTCAAAGACTAGGAGACTCCTAGACAGACAACATGCAAAACCAACGCCCAATACCACACCTACAACTCCTATCTCTCTTCCTGGTCCTCCTCAGTCCCACGACCGCCTCCCCACACACGCACAAACCACACACCCACGCCCACAAACACCAGACCCAGCACGCACACACAACGCACCATCCCTCCACCACCCCCTCCCCGACAAAATCCGCCGTCAATTTCTCCCACGACTTCATCACCGCGCTAACAGTCGCCATAATCGCCGTGGTGTTGGGGACGACCCTAATCTGCGTCTTCGCACACTGCTGGCGACAAATTCTCGACTGGGGCACGGAAAGACGCGTAAGAAATCGGCCTCGCAGAAAACGGAGAAAGGATGAGGAGGCGTGGTTTTGTGGGGATAGGGGATTGCCTGTTCCTGGGGGGGAAGAGATGCCGGTTGTTTATGCGAGGAGACTGAGAGAGGGGAGAACGGGATTGCCGAGTTGGTGCGAGGATGAGGAGGAGGGGATGGGGATTGGGAGGGAGGTTAGTGTGCTTGGGTTTTTGGATCGGGTTTAGGGGTGGATGGGGACGAGATGCTGGGTGTTGCGGTGGATGTGATGGTGAAGCGCATTTGGAATGGCATCGTGTTGGCATGGCGATAGGAGGGATATAATGAGGCAACGGATATATGACTCTGAATATAATCATACAACGAAACCGCCTTCTTGCGGCCAAGGTCGATGCCGTGCTTGCGCGCAATTCGTGATGGGTCGCCAGCTAGGGGTTGTCAGTCGTGATAGCTCGCCAACTCAGATCCTACGGAACCACTTGTTACGAAATCTACATCGAGGCATATCATGAAGTTGGCTATCATTCTAGCATAAAATGTGGCATCAAGATAGGATCTTGGACTTATAAGAGCTGGCGGATAGTCTTGTCTACTCGACATATGGGCAACTTTCCGGTTGCTACGAAGCTCAGTTCGACCCCAGTGCCATTGACGTGTCGTACTTTTACTTCGAGTGGAATATCATACAATATCCCAAATTCAAGGAATGGCATCGTCGCGCATTGTATTAGAGTGCATTCTCTCAGACTTCTCACGTCCTCGCTCGCGCTCCGAGTCTCAATATTCGTATACGCAGCAACACCATGACGGAATCAACTCAACCTGCCTATCCCTTTCCTAAAACTTACTCCGTGATTCTACGCGACTAAAACATGTCAAGACTCAAGCCAGACACCAATTATTCATTAGAACATTTTCATCCATTCATCGAGGTCTGTCGTCAAGTATCTTCGGGTCGAGTTCGACTTCATCCCATCACTTACACCACCTACCCGGTAGTACTGACTTATACCGGCCCCACTTTGGGGCATTTTCAACGCCAAGATACAATCATATGGCTCACTTCCATCCGCGACTCAAACCATACTCAACTCTCACTCAAGACCGATTGCCCCCACCTGCCAATTATACAATTTCACGAGGGCCATACATCACTCAATCACCCCCGCCGCGACTTCACGAAGGCTCTAACTCACTTACCTCCCCTCATCCCATCTCCCCATCATCACAATGTCCCCCCTCCCCCTCGAAATCCCCGCCTTCGGCGCCCGCGCCGCCCACGACGCCATAACCCTCGGCGCCTCGCGCATCGAGCTAAACGCGTCCGGGTCCTACGGTGCCGGGGGATTAACGCCGAGCGTGGAGGACTTCATCCAGTTCACCACGGCTCATCCGTCGGTCCCTGTGCGGATTATGATTCGGCCGCGGGGGCCGCCTTCTTTCACTTCCCCTTCGCAGTCATCGGGGAGTGAGGAGGGGGATGAGAAGGCGAATGAGGAGAAGGAGAAGGGAAAGGAAGAGGAGATGGAGGGAAAGGGAAAGGGAGGAAGAGATTTCATCTACACCCCCGCCGAACTGAGTGTCATGGAATCCTCTATCCAGGCGTTCAAGGACACGGGCCTACTCAATTTATCACGGGGTGACGGGTTTGTCTTCGGCATCTTGTCTGAAGATGACGTCGCAGACAACGTCCAAGACAATTCCGAGAACCAGGGAAAAGGAAAGGGTAAAGGGGGAAAGAAAGTCCAAGTTAATGAAGCCCAATGCACCCACCTCATAACCCTAGCAACCCCCTACCCGAGCATCTTCCACCGCGCCTTCGACGAACTCATCACCTCCTCGCCAGAGTCATGGGCCTCGCATCTATCAGCCGTCACGCGGTGCGGGTTCGCCGGTATCCTGACGTCCGGTGGACTCGGGAGGGCCGTTGACCACATGGATATGTTAGGCCAGATACTCGATCGCGCGAGCGTTGAGATAATCGTAGGAGGGGGCGTTAGGAGGGCGAATGTGGGGATGTTGGTTGATGGGTTGGGATTACGGGATAGGAAGGGGAAGGTGGTTTTGCATTCTGCTTGTTTGGGGAGGGAGGGGATTGATGGGGTGGAGGTTGAGGGGATTGTGGCGAGGTTGGGTTCGTCTTCCTAGGTCTAGACAGGTAGGTAGACAGGTAGGCCGTATGAACTACTTGCTATGTGACTCAGATATCATCAGACCACGTGAGTTACCTACGTCCATACCTAGTCTGCGCCTCGTGACGAAGAACAGAGGCGCTGAGACCCTCAGTTAGTCCTGGGTAACCTCATCCAACACCTGCGAAATTGGGCTACCACGCGTGGCTTTTCATCACCGATGTGATCAGACATTAGCATGCTGGCCATCCTGACTGGATGCTTCTCCCCTCCTTCCATCTCTCTCTCAGACATGGCATAGTACGAAAGTGCTGTATATGTAGGTAGCAAGGCGACGAGGATAGGATAGGATGGTAATTAGTCGTAAGCACTATGTGTTTTAATGAAGCTGAATGAAATACCTACCTACTTCGTCGACATGGATTCTGCGTATGAGTAAATAGATCTGCCACTAACGTGTGATGAAGAGACGATAGTCGCGACTTGGCTCAGCTTCACCTTACTTCCTTCTTTCATCCTTCATTCTCAATTCAAACTGACAAACACCGTTCATAATATGAAGTCTTAAGACCAAAGCTGCAAACTTCTCAAGAGAGAGAGAGAGAATGCTTCCATCGCGGTATCAAAAACGAGGGATGCAACACCACGAACCTAAGACCCTATCTCCGCCGGTAAGTCGTAATATGTAGGGCGTACGGTGTATCACAGATAGATGACTACCAGTTCCCCGTGACACAACGACGTGGGATAAGTCGGTACGGCATACCGAGATCCTCGCGACTGCGTTCAAGTTCCCGAGTATACTCGTATACATGCATTTCCGTAGGTAATCAGTCATCGCAGAAGCAAAAACAAAAGCAAAAACGTGCAGCAAGCAGGGCGCGGCTGTTGTTGCTTGTTTTTCTGTATTTGTGTTTTTCCCTGTCCTGTCTTGTCCGACCAAGCAGCAGAAGAAAAACCCCCAGCTCTCACTCGTCTGAAATCTTGTGTGAATGCCGAGTCTGGGGATAAACGTCTCCCATTCGTTCCGCCGTCAGCTCCCTCCCTATCCAATCCATCCCCCCCCCCCCCCCCCCCCCAAAAAAAAAAAAAAAACAAAAAAAAATAACAAAAAAACCTATCCTACTCCCCGGGCCCCCTTCTCAACAATTAACCGGTAGGTACCTAATGCAATGCATACATACGCACATACGCTTACACCACATACGACTATATATTCGCTTCCGGTACAGACGAGATAAATCAACAGGGCGGGATCTGCCTCACACTCTCTGCTCATTTCCTCACGACGCCCGCCTCGGAAGCTAGTACGTCGTGCCACCCGAGCAGATCAGCCGTTGCGACCGCGAGCGGGGGTTTCATTCTGCGCAACACCCTGAAGCGATGTACGTATATGTATAGATAGGGGGCCCTGTCTCCCCCATGCAGAAAGGTATGAAGGGGATCTCGATTTGAGATAAAAGGGAATCCAGGACACCGGATGCCGGCAAACGCCACCGTCCAGCCCGCACGCACTGTCATCGCCTCGACTGATCGACCGCATACATACGATATATACTCGTACATAAGCTGCGGCCACGGACGATGCCATCGGAGCAGCGAAAGAAAAAAAAACCTTCTCAAATGAGCCCATTCTGCTGCAAGGGAGAGGCGACTCGGACCTGTTCTCTCTCTTCTCGCTTTCGCAAGCGAATCCAGATAGATTGGACTGCGTAACACGTTTTCTCTGAAAAAGGAGAGAATCGATGATTACCCCCTTTGTCCTTCCCTTCGAAGCAATGGCCTGATCTGTACGTAACATTTCGTCCCAGCTACATACATCGCCGGTCTAGATGTCTGGACAGGGTAGTCCAGTCAAGCGACGCTCAGCGAACCACTGCATTGGGTTAGTGAAAGGGAAGGGAGCATGCCCTTGCTCTCGTTTCACCGTGTTGGCGCTGTGTTACCGATGGGCACCTGCAAACTCGTCGTCTTGCCGTCGATGCGCCGGCGCCGCGTTCGGGGTATGTAGGGTGGCTTATTACCTCCATATGTATGGTGCATATGTACGAGTATGTCTGCAGTATGTAAGTGCGTATTCCATGTACGGAGTATGCATCATAATAGGGCAGGCAGATATGTATATGTATGTATGTAGACCCTCCGGCGCAGGCCTGGGGTTGTTCGTGGCGTCCAAGTTGTCAGCAGCGACAGGCCTCCCAGGGTCGTCATACATACACATACACATTACATATCTGCCTGCCCTAAACACATACTCAGACATACATGAAATAGTACTCGTGTACTATCATGTACTCAAATGCAAGTACGAGTACTTACTCGACCTGAGCCTCAACGGTCACGAAACTTGACGCCGTATCTGACTGGTCACTTTCCCGTGCAAAGCCCGCGTGACGCGTGACGCCTGCTGCCCACGAGTATCCGAAACTCGATGCAAATGACTCGACCCAATCGAGGGACGAGCCGAGTATGGTACAGTACGGTACGTACGAGTACTCATACTCGCAAGAAGACAGATCATCCACGTGCGCGGACTCGGGAGAGATAGTCCTAGCGATAACGATGAACGGCGATAGGATAGGCAAGGCGAAGAGACTTGGCATCCATCACTCTGGATACCGTAACCACCTTTAACCTGCCGGTACCTCGTGTACGTGCAGATGGCCCATACATTCGCAGGTACCGGTTGTCGGTATGTGTATGTAAATAGATCCAGCCGCCCAAGAATCTCGAAGCGCTGTCCCGTGCGCATGCGACCGTCCGAGTGGGTGTCTCATTCACCGGCGCGCAAAGGTTACACGAGATATCGAAACTCCTTTTTTTCTTTTTTCAAGAAAAAGTTGATAAAGAGAAGAAGCAAAGGAAAAGCATAACGAAGAACGACAGAAGATTTTCGGATCGCCCGGGAAAAGAAACAGTAAGACATTCTACTATACAATTCCATGCAGACTGGCCATGACGACGAAAAGCGCGTCACTGGCGATCTGACTTTCTCTTTCAACTGCGGAAGTGCCGTGAGTTGAAACTTTTCAAACGGCAACAGAAAAGAGTAAGGACTTGGAGAGTAACGCGTGCATGAGATATGCTACATATCTTTGGCACGAAGAATGACAGAAACATACCTCGACACGAAAAAAGTAGGTTGATGCTTGCTGTCTCCGTCTCTCTTTGTAAGGACTGTATAAAAAAGTTAGGTATGGCCAAAGGCATACAGAGCGGAGATCAGAGACGTACCAATAACCGCCACTGGTGCATAGAGCCGCAGCCCGGGTCCGAAACCAACATCTTAGTCCACAACCGGCGCTCCGTCAACGGAGAAGCGACCCATATCGGCAGAGGCAACCAATATGCAAAACTTCTTAGTTCGCATGCAATAGGTAGCTGATCCGTAGATAGATATCGTCATGTTAAAAAAAAATTTCTTTCAAGGCAGACTCGGCAGAGCATAGCCATCGGCCTTGCATGTGAGGACCCTCCCCACACCTCCATATCCAGTCCCAGTCCCACTTCAACTCCCACTCCGGGCACAGCAAGGCGTACAACAAGGTACCGGAGCTCATCGTAATAACACACCGTTCCATCGAGGGGGCCCCCTCCGCCGGTTGGGAATCGTCTGGCCAATTGTCAACAATACCAATCTTCAAAGGCCTGGGCGCCGTCTGCCACACAACCCCCCCCCGCGAGTACGACCTACAACCTTAAAAAATCATACCACATCGGGGGCGGGGGCACGGTTGCAGTGACATTCTGCATACGGAATAGGGAGGTGGTTCCCCAGTCAACTGGCTAGCCGTTAGGAGATAGCTTCATCACACACATCTCATCTGCTGCAGTCCACCCAAGGATTGCCTACCCCTATGTCATGGCACACTGGCAGGGCAGAGCAGGGCCGCGCAGGGAAAGGGCAGTGCCGGGGTAAAAATACCCGCAACGTTCTGCCCAAGACATCGGGAAGACGCCACGTAACGCACGTGGACTGTGAAGTGCCTATCGTACACTACCTACAAGTAGTGTATCCGGACGAGATGCTGCTGCAGGCAGGCTACTCGTACATAGTGTTAGGTAGGTATGTAAGTAGCTAGACCTGCCAAGCACTGCCGACCTGTTTAATTATGGTGTTAGTAGACTGTAAATCTTCAGGCTTGGATCTAGCGAGTGAGAGATGTGCGGATGGATGTGCAAGAGCGGTTGGTCTGAGGACGGTGACGTGAAATGTTGGTTGCCCTCTTCTTACCGGTGCAGCGGTGCAGCAGTGCTCGTCATTGGCCTCGCGCTATCCTATACATAGGTAGCTGGATCCACGGCATCCACGGCATCAGATCAAGATCCCGGTTTTAGAGCAGATCATGGTCATCACCAATCGTGAGAAAGTCGATCAATGGGGTGCCCTATGCGAGTACGAACGAAGTGAAAGCGGTTCCGTATTCCCGAGGTACTTGACGAATACCTGCGTCGAAACGACGGAAATATCGCAGATAAAATGTGATTCAAAACGGCTTGACTCACATGTAATGTGCAGAAACATACGACATCACATAAGCACCAACGTTAGTGAGAATGTCTTATGTTAGTCTCTCCTGTGTAATACTTCGTACGTAGCGAGAACCAGACAGTCACTGTGGCTGGCTGCTCGGATCTGATCGATCGTATGCTGGCTGACCAGTCGGTAATCAAGCCCCAGTGGATCGCACATATGCCCATCTGCAGTGCACAGATACATCGAGTAGCGACTGTAGATATGGGCACATCTCTCTCATGGCATGTATACGGAATCCACGGGCATGATCTGACGATATGAAGTGTGTACGAGTAAGGATTTCATGGCGTAGTGTAAGGTACGCAGCCAGTACGAGTAGATTGGGCGTTGCGTTGCCGTGTGGTGCATGAGAGTACGGAGTATATATTCATAGAATCAATCAACTGGCACGACGAACAAAAAAAGAGGGGTGGATGGTCATCGAGGACAGCATTGTCCGGTCCATTGGGCGAGCCATGAGTGCATACAGAATATTGTATGCTGTATTCAGATCCGGTGAAGTGTTCCATGGGGTGGTAAGTGGGGGGATTCACCTACCTAGTCGACGTCGTAGTCTCCTCGTCTCGTCGACTCTTGACCACTTTTTCTCCCCTTTCCTGTCCTGACGATGCCTGTCGTATCATCGGGAATTTGTCACCAACATGTTGGGTGCAGCGGGACTCGGGACCAGGGATTTAGCCGAGATGTGCCAGGAACTGGGTTTCGGGAGCGAAAAGGACCATGCTGAGTGGTAGTAGGCTGTGTACTGCGGTCCTGCGCACTGCGTAGGGTTGTTATGTATGTTCGGAGTAGTACTCGTACGCAGCAGACGACCATCTCGTCGTCTGCCATGGTAAATGGGGTATGTATTCGTACGGAGCATCTACCCCATCGTCTGCATCGTCTGCGTCTGGTGACACGGGCAAGCCGCGAGACCAGATGACGCGTGAGAGGGCGGCATGACTATGACCTATATTATCGGTTGCCCTGAGAGACTCGGAGAGACAGAGATAAGAGAGTGGTGGTAGGTATCAGTCAAGCCGTGGTGGTCCGTGGTCCGTGGATGTGTGTATGACCGGGAGTGGGGCTGGAGAATGCTACACACCGGCAGCAGCAGCTTTTTCTTTCCCACCGTGCCTCTCTGCCGCCTTCGCTACCTACATAACCTACATAACTTGCATAACTCGGAACGTTTGTAACGCTGGACAACATAAACTGTGACACACGGTGCAGTTTTAGTCCGTACGAATACTCGTACTGTCGAGACTTTCCGGTCACAACACCAGCAGCAAACAATTGGGGGGGGGGGGGGATGAAAATAGAAATAAAACAGGAATGTTAAGGGGTTTGTTTTCTTTCTGAGCGCTCAATTTATTTATTTATTAAATGGTCGAGTCTCACGCTCTCTTCCGAGCGGAATGTGAGGTGCAAGTTTGCCTGTGCATCATTCCGCCCAGAGTTGCTATTTATCGATCGTTTCTTGGAAACAATCGCTCGAGGTACCGCCCTCACCATCGCGGCATAGTGGAGGTACTTTGTGCAACGCACGAACCGTCTTGTGCGCAGCGTCGTCTCTCTCGCCCGTCCCCGTCCGAATATCGTACCTAAAGTAGACACACAGTACGGCAGATCGCGCATGCGACTGTGTGCAAAACGTTGCTTCCATTCTCACGGGTTCGCTGATGACTGGCTCGACTGGCTCACAGGGCAAAAGGTACCTACGCTAGTCTCCCTGTAGGTGCAACCTAACTAAATGTGGTGTGCTCTTCGCGCTGTGGGCCGCCGCTAAAATCCCCCCTATCAAGTGCTTCCCTCGAATAGGCAACTGAAAGAGTCTTCACATCCCGGCCCAACAGGGGGGCGCGGCGACAGCTTCGTATAGTGCGTACACTACACTAGTCTAGGCTCCGCAAGTGCTTATACCTGCCTAGCAGCCTGTGATCTCATTTCATTGGCCCCGTCGACGGTCCAGCTAGACGGGACCGGATCTGTGGCACGGCAAGTAAGGTAGGCAGGCAGGGACGATGACCTGGGAATTGGGATGGGCGAAGTGTCTGTCACGATCTATTTATGTATTTTCATTAATGACGTTGAAGGGGGCTTACATTATTTGCAAAGCTACCGTATCGACGGGAATCCTGACAGAGCACTCGTACGGAATAGGGATAGGGATAGGGAGCAGCTGCCTACCTGGGTATACAGAACGAAGTGAGGTCCTGGATTAGGAATCTATTCCCATGTCATGCCCGGCGCTCCGGTCCTCGAGATGGGTACCCAATGGCACGCGCAACATACTTTAGGTACCTATGTAGTAGGCATGCTCCGTGGTCATCAATGGGATGTACCTACGGAGTACGCTACACTAATGCGGAGGGGATCTTCCCTTGAAGTTGGGGCATGTGGTACGGAAAGATAGGGTAGATTTACGGAAACCAGTGGTGGTGCACATGTGGGCGAATGACATAATGCACGACGGTATTCTGTAACGATAATCGGTTGGATGATGTCTTGAATAGGTACGAGTACCTACAGTATTTAAATTGGAAACGAGAGAAATGCCATGAACGGTTTCCCTACGTAAGGCATTACCTACGATGTATACGAGTAAAGGAGTTTGTTGCCGTAGGGATGATTGCTACGTTCCATGTTCGAGAGACGCTACCGCGGGGGTCGCAGGTTTGGCTCCGAGTCTGTCTTGAAACACATGTAAAATGAGCGAGCGCATGGCGCACCCGGTAGGTTGGGTCGAGAGGCAAGCCTGCTGTGCGTGGTGAATCGTACGGAGTATGTACCTAGCCAACGGATTAAAAGTATTCTGCTCGCTGTGACTGGGCCTCATGATTTACCGGCCTACCTTCCCTAGCGTACCGTAGGCGCACCGTAGGTCCTTGGTCGCTCGCGGCTATGCCAATACTTTCATAGTCGCCCAGATGGCCAGATGATAGATTCGTCGATGCAATGTCGACGTAGTCCCGACACGGCTTAACGCAATTCCTACTTTTCCGCCGACAGCAGCAACTTGTGCCCTGAGAAAATTTTCACAGCGCCCAAAGTACCTACCTAAGCTACAGGTACCTATAGTGACGATCCAGCGCGACTCAGTCGGGGATTATGTAATCCGCAAAGTACCTCCGTATGCGCAATCTCTGCGGTTTCATTTCGCTCTGATACCAGATTGTTGGAACGACGCCGAACTAGTGGGTTTTAGATAGAGCAAACCACCATGTGACTCGAACCGCTTACGGGTACTTTTGCAAAAGTCACTGCACACCTATTCTAGGGTATGTAGATACTTTATCGTGTAACAGTCAGACGTACCTACATAATGCCGCCGTGTTGGCCATATTCCTTCAACTACCTACCTCACTAGACACATATACCGCATTCCCTTGCCCTATTCAGTGGGCACTATTTCAGTAGTCTAACTGGTTGCAGGATGCTAACCCCAAAAACA